>JALXFT010000428.1:0-16684 GCA_023376895.1 Aspiorhynchus laticeps
TGCAGTTAGAGCATTGACTTGTGGAAGAGGTTATTAAATTTCTTACTATGTCAGTTACAAAAAAAATATTTTTGATCTTGACAATCAAGTTTGCATCGTTATATCAACTTCATGTTCTCATATCCAAGTTCAATATGTTATATTTTCGCTGGAAAGTGCTTGTGTCCTCCTCTTTGCTGCCATCTTGTTACTCCTAACTAGGTTAGGAGACCTCTTCAGCTCTCTTAAATAATTTAGGAGCTGAGACCTAGTCTTAACACTTAGGAACCTTTATGAATCACTCTTATTTTTAAGTCTAGGAATAAGAGTAAAATTACGTCATTCTTAGAATTTGAATACACTTAAGACTAAAATTTTACTCTGAGCGGCTTTATACATACGGCCCCAGGACTGGCAAATAATTTTTATGTTAGGAGTGGGGGGAAAGTGTAAGAATAAAACCATGATCAATTTGTTAATAGTTTTGGTGAAAAACACTATATGGAAAAGAAATATAGTTAAAAACAGGTCGGTTTGTATAGATGTGTGGATGTTGTATAAGCACATGGTGGAAGATTATATGTTTACATTGTGTAATTATTGGAGACTGGAGGGAAAAGAGGAGATGTTTTTGAAAATTTTTCTTCAGAAGTACAGAATACTCTTTTTAAACACGGCATAGACGTATTTGTATAGGAAAAGAAAGTAAATGTGTCCAAAGACTTGACTGTAGAATGGAATATGTTTGCATGAATACTTTGTTGTGGATTGTTATATTATTATTTACTGTTGTATTTTTATGATTTTTTAATAAATAAATAAAAAAGGTGCACCCGATCTTGTCTGATCTCGGAAGCTAAGCAGGGTCGGGCCTGGTTAGTACTTGGATGGGAGACCACCTGGGAATACCAGGTGCTGTAAGCTTTTGGGTTTTCTTCACTACTTATCTAATACACTGGCCTTTAGGGTGGCTGATCTTTAAATAGCGGCAGCCCTCACTTACGGCCATACCACCCTGGGGGCACTAGAGGCGCTAGTGAGCAAACAGGAAGTGATTAGGCCACAGTGGGGGGAGGGAGGCTCACCCAAACTTGTGTTTTGTTTCTTAGTTTTGTTAAAATAAGTTTTATTTTTATTCAGCACAATGCTACGGCCTCGTTTTATTTCCAGTGGTCCAAAATAATCATCCCCTACATGAGTGAAGGGCGGAAGGTCAGGGGTCAACCTGTCAATAGGCAAATCTCCAATTTTCTGTTCACCTGCACTTGAGTTTGTTCTTTTGCATGATGTGCATTCACGAATGACCTTTCTGGACAAGGAATTGGCACAAAGAATCCATTATCTTTGTCTAAGCTGGGACATCATGAAATTCCTTCCGCTGTGTCCAACTTCTAGATGGATGTGCCGAAGTAAGAGATTTGAAACATGATGGTTTTTAGGAAGAATGGCAGGATGTTTCTGCTCAGTTGGCATTGCCATTTTGCTCAAGCGGCCACCCACCCTCAAGATGCCATTGTCAAGAACAGGATCTAACTTGTAGATGGGACTGCTTCTATCAACATTCTTCATGCCTTTCTGCAAGCGAGTTATTTCCTGCAAATATTCCTGCCTTTGGCAAAATTGTATAATTGCCACTTCAGCATCCTCCATAGCTTGTACTGATAGCACATATGAATCAGGTTTCTCTTGTTTTCCTCTTCTTGTGGTCATAATATGCCTGCTTTGTTCTGCCTTTACCTTACGTTTTTTAGGAAGTTCTGAAAGAATGGATTTGAACCTTAGAAGCCACGCCACAGCCCTTTTGAGCCTCATCCATGTTGAGAAGTAGTTCATGAGGCAAGTTGTAGCGTCAATGTTGTCTTTCATTGCAACATTTACGGTGACCGTTTTCTTTCTTAATTCTGGGTCATCTGGAAAAAGGATGAGTTCAGATGGAGGGTTTGGTCAACAATGGGGTGGTTCCCTTAGGAAGTCTGGGCCATCGATCCAGGTCTTTCTTTTCAGAAATGTGTTGACTGTCAGCCCGCGGGAGGCATAATCAGCAGGATTCAATTTTGTGCCTATGTACCTCCACTGAGACACCTTTGATGCACTTCTGATGATATTAATACGATTTGCCACAAAGGTTTTGAATCTTCTGCTTTCATTGCGGATGTACCTCAGGATGGTCATGCTATCTGTCCAGAACAGAGATTGTGCCAATTCCATATGCAGCTCTTCAGACAATATTTTGTCCATACACACAGCCAGAACTGCAGCAGTGAGCTCCATCCGTGGTGTAGTCATCACCTTCAAAGGCGCAACCAGAGCCTTGCCCATGATAAAGGTGACATTAACTTTATTGCTGCTGGTCAATCTAAGATAAGATACTGTTCCATATCCAATATCGCTTGCATCACAAAAATGGTGCATCTGTGCCATTTTGAGATTTTCAAAGTCTTTTGGAACCAAGTATCGATTATCCTTGAATTGCCTCACCTTTGGAAGATCTTACCACCACTGCTTCCAAGTTTGGGCATACACCTCTGGCAGTTCATCATCCCATCTAATGTTCTGCCTGCATAGCTCTTGCAAGATACGTTTTGCTGGAAAGGTGAGAGGTGCGAGACATCCAAGTGGGTCATATATAGAGCTAACCATTTTCTGTCTCAAGGTCAAGATTTTTGATGACCTTGGCCCTTTCATACTCTGGAATAGAGTCCAAGACAGCCCTGTTATTATTTATCCATTTGGTCAGCTTAAAGCCTCCAGATGCACAGAGTGATGTCAGTTCCTTGCAGAGTCTAATGGCATGGTTTTCTGTGTCTACAGCTTTCACCAGGTCATCCACGTAGAAATTGTTCTTAACTGTGTTAGTTGCCTCAGCTGAGAAGCACCCTGTGTTATCCTCAGCTGTCCACTTTAAAGCATAACTTGCACAGCTAGATGATGACGTTGCACCAAAAAGACGTACGACCATCCTATATTCTTTCAGTGGCTGATTGACGTTGCCATCTGCCACCAAAGAAAGCGCAGGAAATTCACATGGTGAGGTGGGACCTTAACTTGATGGAACATCTTTTCCACACCAGCCATGATGGCAATTTTACCTAGATGAAAGCAGACTAAGACTCCAATCAGAGTGTTCATAAAGTTTGGACCTGGAATGAGCTCAGTGTTCAGTAACACCCCCTGATAAGCTGCAGAGCAGTCAAATATTCCACGCAAGCTTTGCTTCTTTGGGTGAAACATGCCATGATGTGGAAGGTACCATACCTTTCCATTTTCTTGTTTCAGCTGATCTTGTGGTACAAGTTCAGAATGTCCACTTGATATGACTGTTTCCATGAATGCACTGTACCCTTTGTGAAAATCACTGTTCCTTTGAAACTTCCTTTTTAAAGACAGTATTCGTTGTTCTGCCAGGTGGCGATTGTTTGGCATCATAGGATCCGATGTGTATGAACATATCTCTGACCTCTTTTATTAATCAATGTATCTTCACCATGGAAAGGTCCATTCACTACCCAACCTAACAGTGTCTTTATAGCAAAGGGGCCATTCCCTGGCTATTAATAATTCTCTAAGGTTCCATTAATTTGGGCACATTTATCCCAATGAGAAGGCCAACCTCCACGTTAATAGTGGGTATATCCACATCTTAAAGATAGGGCCATTTTCGGATGTCCTTCTGCTTGGGGATATGTTCTTTATCAACAGGAATTTCCTGCCGAGTGTAAACATCTGGAAACTTTATAAATTCCTTGCCGTCCAGGCTACACACTTCCAGGTCTTTGACCACCAGGGTATTAATGGGCTTCTTTTGCCCCATTGTACGCAGAAGTATTTGTTGGTGTTTGCCCTTGGCATTTAAACCTTTTCTGAGCTGATCAGTGCAAAAGGTAGCAGAACTTCCCGGGTCAAGGAAAGCGTATGTCTGGACTATATGGTTTGAGTTGGTCAGCTTAAGCTAAGAGTCTTTTTGCCTCTGCAAACCCTCTGTCTGCATCCATATGAAGGCAACTTCTAACCAACTCTAAGTTGACCAGAGGTATACTGTTCAAGGTAATATAACCTATCTTGACTACTGTTTGTCTTACTTTCGATACAGTGTTCAAATGCTTGCATGAATGGTTTAAAGTTCAGTGGTTCACCATTGAATACAGGCACATGTCTAGTTGGAAGAGAAGACAATTTTTTGCTGTTGAACAATAAGATCAGTAATAGCACCCAGATTGTTGCTGCTTAAGTCTAAAGGTGCGAGTGGTAATGTGGCGTCCGCACTAGTTAGACCAATCTGATTCAATGGTGGCATTTGACAAGAACCTTGAGACCTCTGAAGCCTTACATTATGTGTCAAAGCTCTTTGCAGTGGTGTTTTAGGGATAACAGAGATTTTTGCATATTCCACTGGTGAGGGTTCTGGTTGCAGAGTTTCCTTAATTCCATTCGTTCCTTGATGGCTCTTCAGATACTTATTCATGCTGTCTTCTGGTGACTCAGACACTTCTGATGATATGAGTTTAGATTCCATGCATTCCGTATCAAAGCTTTATAACACTCGCACTTTAGCATCAACTGCAGCCAACTCTGTTTCAAGCTCAACTCTCTTCATTGCATTTTGTACTTCAATCCTTTCTAATTCCAAGGTATGCTTCTTTTTAAGCCCTTCAGTACTCTGCAACAGAGCTGCCTTTTCAGCTTCAGCCCTTAGACGTGCTGATGTGGTTTTGGAGGAACTGCTAGCAATAGAACATTTAGACTTCCTTTTACTGCCTGACACATTGGAAATGCTGTCCGAAGGAGAAATCACAGATTGTAAATCCTTTTGAACAACTTTCCATGTTGCAACTTCCTTCAAAAAGGTTTCAAAGATTTGCATTTTAGGTAGATACCAATCATCTTTGTCACTTTTCCTTTCCTCTTCATCAAGCAACACTTGTACAGACTGGTGAACATTTCTAAAATCATTTAGTGCAACATTCAACTCTTCAAGGCCTGTGTCAACAGCTTCAACATTTCCACTCTTCATTGCTTCCCTTATTTCATTAATTTTGCGCGTACACATGCCAAGCTTTCCTCTGAGCATTGCAGCAAAGCTGGTAGATTTTTTCTTCATCGATACGGAGGCTTAATCAAGATAAGATTTTTGATGAGAAATCACAGCTTGTAAATCCATACATGAACAAAAGATTATGGTCCACTCCAGCAGCGAGCCCAGCATTGGCAATAGGGAACTTCAAAATCCAAGACTATTTTAAACATAAAGAATCCATACTTTACATTTCCAAGTTGCAAACAAATGTTTCCAAGTTTCCAAACAATTTTCATCAATCCATGTGAGAGATTGCGAATTCTTTAACTTGTGTAATGGCAAATTTAAGCAGCCACCAACATACTTCGCCGACACTCTTTAAATGACTATCTAAATAAACTTAAGTTGTACCTTTTAAGGATGAGATGAGCAGGATGGAAGGGCGTGAGCAAGGTAGGCAGATAGCAGGCAGGCAGGGCAGGATGGATGGATCAAACAATTAATATTCCAAAATGGATTCCAGTAATCCATACAAAGGTTAGAGCAGGGTTGAAAGGATACAAACTCAAGATCAAATTAATCAAAGAGAAAATAGCAACGCAAATAGCCTTAAATAACTTATATGCTTAATAGGTTGGTAGGGTGCTTCTTTGTTCTCTGACAAAAAAGGTGAGAGGCGGCCATCTTTAACTTCACTGCCTTCTCACTGTCTATCAAAATAAAAGTATCTACAAAAAAACGTATATACCAAAACATATTTTAGCACTCCTATAACCTAAATAACAAAATAAATAATGGCTCCAACAAGAGGGGTGGTGGATTTAGCAGGGGTTTTTAAGTTCATGGAGGTGCAGGAAATTTTAGGGGCGGTTTTAGCAAAGAATGAAAAAGTGGCAGTAGATAATATGTGGGAAGGGATAGTGGGTGGAATGGAGAGAAGGCTGATTTTTTTGGAGGAGCAGGTTTTTAAGTTTGAAGGGGAAAATTTTAATTGTAAATTTGTTAATGTTGTCTAAAATATGGTATGTTTTACATGTGATGCCATTGCCAAACTGGGTTTTAAAAAGGATAAAGTAATGTGTTTTAGAGTTTTTATGGGATAAAAAGCCTCCGAGGATTGCTTATTTTACGTTAATAGGGCAGCTGGATGAGCGAGGGATGGGGTTAGTGGATGTAGAACAAAAAATGAAAAGTATGAGGGTGAAAGTTGTTAAAAAATATCTGGATAGGACAAACAAAGCTGAATGGAAGAAATCAATGGGTTTTTATCTAAATAAATGTGTCAACTTTAAATTGGGGGATAATATTTTATGGATGAAACTCAAAAATTGGATGCTAGAGGGTATACCAGGATTTTATTAGGAAGTTTTAAGTGCTTGGAGGCTTTTTTTAACAGAGGTCGATTTTAATCTGAAGGGGAGGGAAGCGGTTTTAAATCAACCTCTGTTTCTGAATGGAAAAATAAAGCTACAAGAGCGGGACATCTTCTTTAAAAAATGGATGCAGTTGGGAAATACGAGATGTTTTATGGGAATACAAAGAGGGATTTTTACCACTGTGGGTCATTATAGATTGTATGGAAGAGGAGAAGGAGGATTTTAATGTGTCGGTTTTAAGAAGACAATATGAGGATGTGAAGAAGGCAATCCCAGGGCAATGGCTGGATGACATAAGTAAAGGGGGGAGAAGTGAAAACAAAATGGATGTGTTTTTAAAATGAAAAGATATGTTGATTGACTTTAATTTGGGAACTGTTAAAATGTTTTACTGTTTTTTTTTAATTCAGTTTATAAAAAACCTATCGCTAATCAATTTTGGATGAGGCATTTTAATGAAATCAAAGAGAAGGATACTTGGAAGAACATAAAATGGCAATGGTTAGATGTGGAACTAGAATCTTTTGATTATTTTATAAGACATAATGTGTTTTTACTGAAATGAGATTTTACTGACCCCTTTTTTTAAAGAACTAAAAGAGATAATTAATGAATTGAGAGATAAGGGGGATTTGAACTGGGTGATGAATTTTATGCTAGGAATGAGCGAGAATAATGTACATATGAAACTTATTAATTTATTTTAATTTTGGCAAAAAAAGGCAGTTTGGAAAAGAAGAAATGTGGCTAAAAACAAGGATTTTATTTTAAACTTGTGGTTACTTTTTAAAGGGATGGTGGAAGATTATGTTCAAATATTGTATAATTACTTTACTTTGGAAAACAAGGTTGGGAATTTTTACAACATTTTTACAAGAGATGTTGTGTGTATTTTTGGACAAAAATTCAAGATTTAAAAAAAAAAAAATACGTTTCAGGACCTACTCATAGTCGAAATCATACTCTAGATTAGGGGTGGGCGATATGACCAAAATCTTATATCACGATATGACTAATTCTATATCACGATAACAATATATATCACGGTATAAAAAAATTTTTGTGATCTTTGATTCTATAGAATTGTCATAATCCTTGTCACCAATGTCAATATCAAACTAATAGAAATATAATACAATATAAAAAATACAATATAAAACAAAAAAGCTGTGTACGAACATGCCTTTGTGTGTGTGTGTGTATTGTATTGTGTAATGTGTATTGATGTGAATTAATGTTAGACAGTAAATGCTATTGGATGCAAATTTTTTTTTGGAAGAAATCCCAACAATAAAGTGAAATTAAATTTAATTGAATACAAAAAAAACCCCCAAAAACTCAAGCTCACTGAAGATAAACAATCAGTGATGAAATAAGGTTAAAAAACTAATTGCAAGCAATAGGACAAAAACCTACATAAATAAGAAACGCTACACATTGTGTAAATGAATTAGTCTTCACTGTGTTAATTAGATATAATTAACATGTGTATTATGTATAGATTCTATACATGGGCTATATATACAGTGCCCTCCACTAATATTGGCACCCTTGATAAATATGAGCAAAGGCAGCTGTGAAAATAAATCTGCATTGTTTATCCTTTTGAACAACTTTCCATGTTGCAACTTCCTTCAAAAAGGTTTCAAAGATTTGCATTTTAGGTAGATACCAATCATCTTTGTCACTTTTCCTTTCCTCTTCATCAAGCAACACTTGTACAGACTGGTGAACATTTCTAAAATCATTTAGTGCAACATTCAACTCTTCAAGGCCTGTGTCAACAGCTTCAACATTTCCACTCTTCATTGCTTCCCTTATTTCATTAATTTTGCGCGTACACATGCCAAGCTTTCCTCTGAGCATTGCAGCAAAGCTGGTAGATTTTTTCTTCATCGATACGGAGGCTTAATCAGAGATAAGATTTTTGATGAGAAATCACAGCTTCGTAAATCCATACATGAACAAAAGATTATGGTCCACTCCAGCAGCGAGCCCAGCATTGGCAATAGGGAACTTCAAAATCCAAGACTATTTTAAACATAAAGAATCCATACTTTACATTTCCAAGTTGCAAACAAATGTTTCCAAGTTTCCAAACAATTTTCATCAATCCATGTGAGAGATTGCGAATTCTTTAACTTGTGTAATGGCAAATTTAAGCAGCCACCAACATACTTCGCCGACACTCTTTAAATGACTATCTAGGAATAAACTTAAGATTGTACCTTTTAAGGATGAGATGTAGCAGGATGGAAGGGCGTGAGCAAGGTAGGCAGATAGCAGGCAGGCAGGGCAGGATGGATGGATCAAACAATCAATATTCCAAAATGGATTCCAGTAATCCATACAAAGGTTAGAGCAGGGTTGAAAGGATACAAACTCAAGATCAAATTAATCAAAGAGAAAATAGCAACGCAAATAGCCTTAAATAACTTATATGCCTAATAGGTTAGGTAGGGTGCTTCTTTGAAAATTCTCTGACACAAAAGGTGAGAGGCGGCCATCTTTAACTTCACTGCCTTCTCACTGTCTATCAAAATAAAAGTATCTACAAAAAAACGTATATACCAAAACATATTTTAGCACTCCTATAACCTAAATAACAAAATAAATAATGGCTCCAACAAGAGGGGTGGTGGATTTAGCAGGGGTTTTTAAGTTCATGGAGGTGCAGGAAATTTTAGGGGCGGTTTTAGCAAAGAATGAAAAAGTGGCCAGTAGATAATATGTGGGAAGGGATAGTGGGTGGAATGGAGAGAAGGCTGATTTTTTTGTGAGGAGCAGGTTTTTAAGTTTGAAGGGCGAAAATTTTAATTGTAAATTTGTTAATGTTGTCTAAAATATGGTATGTTTTACATGTGATGCCATTGCCAAACTGGGTTTTAAAAAGGATAAAGTAATGTGTTTTAGAGTTTTTATGGGATAATAAAGCCTCCGAGGATTGCTTATTTTACGTTAATAGGGCAGCTGGATGAGCGAGGGATGGGGTTAGTGGATGTAGAACAAAAAATGAAAAGTATGAGGGTGAAAGTTGTTAAAAAAGGTATCTGGATAGGACAAAACAAAGCTGAATGGAAGAAATCAATGGGTTTTTATCTAAACCTAAATGTGGCAACTTTAAATTGGGGGATAATATTTTATGGATGAAACTCAAAAGATTGGATGCTAGAGGGTATACCGAGGATTTTATTAGGAAGTTTTAAGTGCTTGGAGGCTTTTTTTAACAGAGGTCGATTTTCAAATCTGAAGGGGAGGGAAGCGGTTTTAAATCAACCTCTGTTTCCTGAATGGAAAAATAAATGCTACAAGATGCGGGACATCTTTAAAAAATGGATGCAGTTGGGAAATACGAGATGTTTTATGGGAATACAAAGAGGGATTTTTACCCACTGTGGGTCATTATAGATTGTATGGAAGAGGAGAAGGAGGATTTTAATGTGTCGGTTTTGAAGAAAGACAATATGAGGATGTGAAGAAGGCAATCTTTCCAGGGCAATGGCTGGATGACATAAGTAAAGGGGGGAGAAGTGAAAACAAATATGGATGTGTTTTTAAAATGAAAAGATATGTTGATTGACTTTAATTTGGGAACTGTTAAAATGTTTTACTGTTTTTTTTTAATTCAGTTTATAAAAAACCTATCGCTAATCAATTTTGGATGAGGCATTTTAATGATAATGCAAAGAGAATGGATACCCTTGGAAGAACATAAAATCGGCAATGGTTAGATGTGGAACTAGAATCTTTTGATTTATTTTATAAGACATAAATGTTGTTTTGTACTGAAATGAGATTTTACTGACCCCTTTTTTTTAAAGAACTAAAAGCAGATAATTAATGAATTGAGAGATAAGGGGATCTTGAACTGGGTGATGAATTTTATGCTAGGAATGAGCGAGAATAATGTACATATGAAACTTATTAATTTATTTTAATTTTGGCAAAAAAAGGCAGTTTGGAAAAGAAGAAATGTGGCTAAAAACAAGGATTTTACTTTTAGAACTTGTGGTTACTTTTTAAAGGGATGGTGGAAGATCTATGTTCAAATATTGTATAATTACTTTACTTTGGAAAACAAGGTTGGGAATTTTTACAACATTTTTACAAGAGATGTTGTGTGTATTTTTGGACAAAAATTCAAGATTTAAAAAAAAAAAATTTTACGTTTCAGGCACCTACTCATAGTCGAAATCCCACCTACTCTAGATTTAATACTGTCACATGGAATTGATGTTAATGGTGTTGAAATTCTGCAGCAAAGTGATGATATATCAGATCCTTATCTAGTCTTGTGTAAACTCCATATAGTTAAAGCTGTAAATTCAACTCCTTCTTATAAATATGGTAGAACCATCACTTCTACCACAAAAGACTGCTTTGTAAGTAAAATTCCTGATTTATCTCAATTCCTTAGCATATCCAACAGCTCAGAACAACTTGATGTAACAGAAACTATGAACTCTCTTTTTCTAGCACTTTAGATACAATTGCTCCTTTACGCTTAAGGAAGATTAAGGAAAAGAGTCCAGCACCGTGGTATAATGAGTACACTCGCACTCTAAAGAGAGCAGCCCGGAAAATGGAGCGCAGCTGGAGGAAAACAAAACTAGAGGTATTTTGTTTAGCTTGGCGGGTGTAATGATTCACTACCAGATCCGGGATCCATTTGCAGCTTTATTGAAAAACACAGAGTTAGTTCACAGGCAAACTCACTGAGCAGGTATTTCAGGGGAAATGACAGAAACAGTATCGTAAAACAGTTCAGGGGTCGAGGCAGGCGGCTATCCAGAGCAGTAGTCAGAGTTCAGAGCAAGGGTCAAAAGGTAGGCGGCAATCCAACAGAGAAACTAGAAACAGGCAAGGTCACAACGTAAGGCAGTCCAGAAATGTAATAATAACGCTCAGAAATGTCAGCTAGGCAAAACAAGACTTCGCACTGAACCAGCATTGGGTGGCTGGTTAAATAGTCCAGGTAATGAGCTACAGGTGTTGCTGATGATCAGTGCCAGGTACGGGGCTGCTGGGAAATGTAGTTAAACTAATACTCGGGTGACGGTTCCCGTCGATGTCCCGAAGAGGAAGCCGTAGGAGCGCTCTGTGTGACAGAGCCCCCCCCCCTGCGAGCGGCTCCAGAAGCGAGGAGGTGGTCGACGCCGGGGTCTACCGCGTGGTCTGGGGGCCGGTCTTTCCGGGTGGTCTCTGTGGAACTCCTCCACCAAACTGGGATCCAGGATGTCCTCTGCATCGACCCAGGACCTTTCCTCCGGGCCGTAACCCTCCCAATCGACCAGGTATTGAAGAGCGCGTCCCCGGCGTCTGGAGTCGAGAAGTTCTCGCACCTGATATATCTCCTCGTCCTCCCTTGAGATGGGCAGGGGGTCCCCATCCTCGGGCAGCTCCTCAGATCCCTCCCCGGGATCATCGGCGGGTTTCAGGAGCGAGACATGAAAAGTAGGAGAAATACGATAATGATTAGGTAAGTTCAATTCAAAAGATACAGGAGTTATTTGACGGGTAATTTGGAAGGGACCCACGTACCTGGGACTGAGTTTGCGACATGGCAGATGTAGTCGCAAGTCACGAGCAGACAACCATACCCACTGCCCAACCGTGTATTCGGGGTTGTGTCTTCGGTGTCTGTCAGCTTGAACTTGTTGCCGTCTGACTGCGTGTCGAAGGTGCTGATGAGCCTGATTCCAAGTTTCCTCGCTGCGTAGTATCCAATCGTTTACGGCTGGGACGTTAGAGGGTTCTCCTGACCAGGGAAATAGTGGAGGTTGATAGCCTAGGATACATTGAAATGGGGTGATACCTGTGGCAGGTTTCCGAAGGGAGTTCTGAGCGTATTCAGCCCACATGAGATAGCGACTCCAGTCCAGTTGGTTAGTACTGCAATATGAGCGCAGGAAACGAACAAGCTCTTGATTGAGCCTCTCTGCTTGACCGTTTGATTGAGGATGGTACTCAGAGGTGAGGCTGACGTTAACCTCTAACGCTTTGAAGAATGCGGCCCAAAGCCGTGAGGTGAATTGGGGTCCTCGGTCTGAGACAATATCCTCGGGCAATCCGTAGAAACGGAAGACATAATTACAGAGGTGCTCGGCCGTCTCCAGAGCGGTAGGTAACTTGGGCAGGGGAATGAGACGACAGGCCTTGGAGAAACGATCTATGACGGTAAGGATGGTGGTGTGGCCGTTGGAGTTGGGTAAGTCAGTGATAAAATCTATGGCAATATGAGACCAGGGGCGGTGTGGTATGGGTAGAGGTTGAAGTAGACCTGCCGGTAACTGGCGAGAGGGTTTCTGTGTCTGACAAACTTGACATTGACGAACCTGAGTAATGGTGTCCCTCCTGAGCGTGGGCCACCAGAAACTGTTCTGCAAGAGTTGAATGGTGGCATTTATTCCTGGGTGGCCTGAACTGAGAGCTGTGTGGACCTGATCAATGGTACGTTTGCGAAGTTCCTCAGGAACGAATAGTTTATCTTGGGGACATTCAGGGGATATAGCTTGTCCAGTGTTGGCTTGATCGATCTCTGTGATAATATCCCACTGAATGGGAGAGATGATGATCGTTGGAGAGATCACATTTTCGGGTTCAGTGAATTCCGGACCCTTCTCAAACTGACGAGATAGAGCATCTGCCTTGATGTTCTTGGTGCCTGGTCGGTATGTTACCGTGAAGACAAAGCGAGAGAAGAATAGTGACCATCTGGCCTGTCTAGGGTTAAGTCTACGGGCTGTCTTGAGATACTCCAGGTTACGGTGATCTGTCAACACCGTGAAAGGATGACATGCCCCCTCCAACCAATGACGCCATTCTTCGAGAGCGGATTTGATGGCTAGCAGTTCCCGATCACCCACGTCATAATTTCGTTCTGTGGGGGTTAGTTTTCGTGAATAGTAAGCACAGGGGTACAATTTAGCGGGATCACCTTGTCGCTGAGATAGTATGGCCCCTATCCCGATATTTGAGGCGTCCACCTCCACCACGAAAGGTGAGTTGGGGTCTGGATGATGAAGAATGGGGGCTGTGGTAAACTGCTGCTTTAACTGATCAAAGGCCTGATGAGCTACGGCTGTCCATTGGAGACGATGTGAACCCTTCTTGGTCATGTTCGTGAGTGGAGCAGCGATGGAACTGAAACCTCTGATGAAGCGACGATAGAAGTTTGCGAATCCCAGAAAACGTTGGAGCTCCTTGAGAGTGGAAGGTAGAGGCCAGTTAAGCACTGCGTGAACCTTGCTTTCATCCATAGCAACTCCTTCGTGACTGATTATGTATCCTAGGAAGGCGACTGAGGTTGTATGAAACTCACATTTCTCAAGCTTGGTGTATAGTTGATACTTGATCAGGCGTTGGAGTACCGATCTGACGTGCTGGATGTGTTCCTGGAGAGTTTCAGAATAAATAAGTATGTCGTCGATGTACACTACGACGTAATGATCGAGCATATCCCTGAAGACATCATTGATGAAGGATTGGAAGACGGATGGACTGTTGACGAGGCCGAACGGCATGACCCGATATT
This sequence comes from Aspiorhynchus laticeps, assembly GCA_023376895.1. NCBI lineage: Eukaryota > Metazoa > Chordata > Actinopteri > Cypriniformes > Cyprinidae > Aspiorhynchus > Aspiorhynchus laticeps. The sequence continues at coordinate 13,904 of JALXFT010000428.1, forward strand.
CATAGTGCCCTGTCGTAGTTGAGAATGCGGTCTTCCATTCATCACCCTCCCTGATTCTGATGAGGTTATATGCACAACGTAAATCGAGCTTGGTGAAGAACTGGGCTGATCTTAACTGTTCTAATGCAGATGGCACCAGTGGCAATGGGTATCGGAACTTCACTGTGATCTCATTTAATCCACGGTAATCAATGCATGGACGGAGGTCACCTCCTTTCTTCTTAACGAAGAAGAATCCTGCGGAGGCTGGTGAGGTGGAGGGTCGAATGAAACCTTTGGCTAACTCCTCCTGAATATAATGGTTCATGGCCTCGGATTCAGGGTGAGATAAGGGAAATATGCGACCTCTGGGGGGAACGGTGTCGGGCAGTAGGTCGATTGCACAGTCTGAAGGTCTATGAGGCGGTAATTGCGAGGCTTTAGCATTACTGAAGGCTATTATCAGATCATGATAGACGTTGGGCAATGCCTGCGCATCCATGTCTGATTCAGTCACAGAAGCCGTTTGACAGACTAGAGGTTTAACTGGGGATATACATTGGGTTAAACAGTTCGTGCCCCAGTTGGTAATCTGAGAATCTCGCCAGGAAATACTTGGGTTGTGTCTGCGTAGCCAGGGAAGGCCCAGAATAATGGATGCGTGTGCCGTGGGGATGATATAAAACTGTATGAACTCGTGATGCAGGGCGCCGGTGGTTAAAGAGAGGCGTGATGTCAGGTGAGTTATTTTGCCTGTGCCTAGAGGGCGTCCGTCGACCGCCTCGACTGCCAGGGGAGAAGGACAATGAATTAGGGAAATATTGTGTTCTTGAGCAAAGTTCAATGACATGAAATTTCCCGCTGCTCCAGAGTCTATCATGGCTGGTATTTCAACAGCACCTGATGGGACCTCCAGTGTAACAGGAACAGTTAAGCAATGATCATTACTGAGGGTACACAGAGTTACACTCACCCTGATGGTTGGATCAATATTGGGTCGAGAGGGGCATGTGTTCCTTAAGTGACCGGGTTCCCCGCAATACAGACAGAGGTGTTGAGTGAGGCGGCGCTGTCTCTCCTCTGACGACAAGTGGTAAGTGTTCACCTGCATAGGTTCCTGAATGTCAGAAGGCGTTCTGGGTACAGCACTGATAGTGGGTCGTCGAGTTCTGAGGAGATTGTCAATCTGGATGGATAGGTCAATGTATTGATCGAGGGACTTCCCTTCATCATGGCAAGCAAGCTCAGTCTGAAGATCATGATTCAACCCCTTCCTGTAGTGCACCTTTAAGGGATCCTCTGTCCATGTTGTCTGTGCGGCGAGTGTCCGAAAAGCAAGGGCATATTCGGCTGCTGACTTTCTTCCCTGTGATAACGTCATGAGAAGTTCATCTGGGCTCCTCCCGTCCTTGGGATGATCGAACACCTCTCGAAAGCGTTGTTGAAACTCCTCAAATGTGCGAAACGGGGACCTGCCGCCTCTCCAGATCGCTGTCATCCATTCCAGCGCTCCTCCGGTAAGCAGAGAGCAAACGAAAGAGATCTTTCCCTCCTCGGTGGCATACAGAGCAGGCTGTTGGTTTACAAACAGGGTGCATTGAAGGAGAAAACTTCTGCAGTGAGTGGGGTTACCATCATACTTATCCGGAAACGCTAATCTGGGATTCACGCTGGTGGATTGAGTCGGTAGGACCGCCATGTTAACACTGGGTTGCGGAGCCGGAACTGTGGATGCAGGTATTTGCAAGTTCTGAAGAGTCTTCACCAGCTCCTCGGTAAGAGAGGTAAGTTTCTGGAGCTGTTGGTGGTGAACAGCCAATTGCTGTGCTTGTGATGATACCTCTGATGATAGCTGATAGATAGCTGCTGGATCGCGTCTTGGCGAAGTCTTCTGTAATGATTCACTACCAGATCCGGGATCCATTTGCAGCTTTATTGAAAAACACAGAGTTAGTTCACAGGCAAACTCACTGAGCAGGTATTTCAGGGGAAATGACAGAAACAGTATCGTAAAACAGTTCAGGGGTCGAGGCAGGCGGCTATCCAGAGCAGTAGTCAGAGTTCAGAGCAAGGGTCAAAAGGTAGGCGGCAATCCAACAGAGAAACTAGAAACAGGCAAGGTCACAACGTAAGGCAGTCCAGAAATGTAATACTAACGCTCAGAAATGTCAGCTAGGCAAAACAAGACTTCGCACTGAACCAGCATTGGGTGGCTGGTTAAATAGTCCAGGTAATGAGCTACAGGTGTTGCTGATGATCAGTGCCAGGTACGGGGCTGCTGGGAAATGTAGTTAAACTAATACTCGGGTGACGGTTCCCGTCGATGTCCCGAAGAGGGAGCCGTAGGAGCGCTCTGTGTGACAGCGGGAAAGTACCCTATCCTACAGAAAAGCTTTAAAAACTGCTAGATCTGATTACTTTTTGTCTCTTTTAGAACAAAAACAAACATAACCCCAGGTATTTATTCAATACAGTGGCAAAATTAACAAAAAATAAAGCATCAACAGGTGTTGACATTTCCCAACAGCACAGCAGTAATGACTTTATGAACTATTTTACTTCCAAAATTGATACTATTAGAGATCAAATTGTAACCATGCAGCCGTCGGCTATATCATCACATCAAATAGTGTACTATAGATCCCCTGAGGAACAATTCCACTCATTCTCTACTATAGGAGAGGAAGAATTGTATAAACTTGTTAAATCATCTAAACCAACAACATGTATGTTAGACCCTATTCCATCTAAACTACTAAAAGAGGTGCTTCCAGAAGTCATAGATCCTCTTTTGTCTATTAT
>JALXFT010000429.1:0-12416 GCA_023376895.1 Aspiorhynchus laticeps
TTATCTCTTCAGCTTGAACTTATTTATTTTAATTAGTTACTAAGGCAGCATTTCTATTTTTTATGCTTTTAAGTTTGTTTTCATATTTATACACTTTTTATTCATTTGATTTTTAGTTTTAGTTAATGATAACAACCCTAAGTGCCACTGCAGTATTAAATCACTTGCTGCATTGCTAACCTGCTTTTTTGTATTTATTTAGATCACCTGAGACTTTGCAGCGAAGAAAATGCGATATCCAAAAATCCTCTCAATCACCTCTTGCTTCAAAGGCGAATCGCCAACGCTCGGTGAGTCCCAGCTAAGCTAGCGTCTTTCATGCCCTGGTAGCTGTAGCTTGAGTTCTCTGATGTTAGCATCCTTTCTCGCAGTGTGTGAGGGATTCGCAAAGGCATTTTATTACCTTGGTGAAAGCCGTAGGGTGTTCTGGAGGCCGTGCTATTGCATGCGTTCTGATGTCCAAGGGAATACAGCAGTAGCTCAACCCTGGAGGAGCTCAGAGTGATGAAAGCCATGTCACTCACTGGATCTGATGAAAACTGCTCCTTCTACAGCTGCCCACAGACCTGCACACTACCATTTTACCACTGAAACATAACCATAATGGCAGGTTTCTGTATCCAGGGTTGTTTTGTTCCAGCGATGGGCATATTCAGTAATACAGAACGGTGCTTATCGTACAATAGTAATATTTTTCACCATTATGGTCCCTTGCTTGGACCTATAAATAGGTCTGCACATATTCCATCCATCATGATCTTAGGAGACACTGAATGCTAAAGTCTCATCACAGAAAACCTAAATTTCACCCTCGGCTAATGGAAATTTAAGTCGCCACATAACTCCATAAAGTTTCAAATCTGCGCAGCATGGCAAGACCCGCAGGAAATGGCTTCAGATGTCATTTATTTTACAGTTCTCATTTTCATCTGTCTCCTTTCTTACTTTCCCCTCTCTCCATATCTTTTCATGATGTTTGCTGTCATTGGCGCTTGCCTGAGTGGTCGTGTTGTGGAAATATTGAATTCTCTTTTCTGTCTGGCATCTTTACAACAGCCTCCTCCTTCCAAATTCAGCCAAAATAAGTATGTGCATGTTTGGGTTTCTGTCAAAGTTAGGACTTTCTATTGACTTCTCTTTTATGCTGAGCGAATGATATTTCTTAACCTAAACTCTCTTAACCTAAACCACACACTTTTTTTGCATTTTTACTTTATATTCTTTACAAAAGTGTTTTCTATTAAAGAGTAAACAATATACAGTTATTTATTTTAACTACAACTGCTACTATATCTTCTAATTGTGACTGTTGCACCGTTATTTCTTGCAATTGTGACTTAAAATCTAAAAAGTGTTATTTTCCATCTCAAAGTTTTTTTCACAAAAAAATAGTCTTAAACTTATTTCCTTGTATCTTACAAATGTGACCTTATTTCTCATTATTGCAACTTTGTTCCTTGTAACTGTGATGTTTGTTTCTTGTAATTGCATTTTTTCACTTTTCTGTTTACAAAGCTGTTTTCTATTGAAGCCTGTTTCTGTCTCAGAGTAAATTATATACAATTTTTTTTTCTAATTGCAACTTTTTCCCTGCTAATTGTGACTTTTTTTAATTGCGACTTTATTTCTTGTAATTGCAAAAGTGTTATTTTCCATCTCATATTTTTTAATCGTAATTATTTATGTCTTAAAACCCTTACGTTACATCTTAAAAATGTGACTTAATTTTCATGGTTGCAACTTTGTTTCTTGTAATTATGATTTTAGTTTCTTGTAATTGCAATGCATCTCTTAAACCACAAACACTCTTTTTTTTGTAGTTTTAATTTTTATTCTCTGTTTACAAAGCTGTTTTCTATTAAAGTCAGGGTGAACAATATAGTTATTTATTCTAATTGCATTTATATATATATTTTTTAAATTGTGACTTTATTTCTTGTAATTGCGACATAAGATTCAAAAGATTTATTTTCCATCTCACAGTTTTTTCCCTCTCACAATTGCAACTTTATATCTTATTGTTTAAATTTTTACCTTATATCTTAAAAATGTGACTTTATTTTGGAATATTTCTCAGTGTTTTTTTTTTTCACAGTTTTTTATTTATTTATTTATTTTCCACTCTGAGGTGGAAATGGCTTCTATAGGGATTTCAGCTTTACTGTTTTTCTGGATACATTTGGTCCACACAATGTAGCCTTTCTCAAAAAAGAAAAACAAATACTTTTAAGGGTTTCGAGAAAAGTGACAGCTTATGATACATGACAAAACATACTGTCTGTTTTGTCTGAATTGTCTGAATATAAAAAGCATTAAATCCAGACATTTTAATATAAATATTTACAGAGGCTTTATGGTTCTTCTGCCTGAAGCGTCACTGAAATTGCACAATATGTGTCAAATGTCTAAAGTAGCAGATAAAAGACTATGCAGCCAACAGCCTGAATAGCATAAACACATTAAAATATAAGTTATGTTTGCCTGAATAACACTGACGTTCTTCCTGTCTTTGAATCTTAGAGGAATGCATCCGCACACAATGCAAACCATTGATCTTAAACATCTATGCTGCCATCTTTGTGTGTGTGAATATGACCACAAACGCTGCCCAGGTTAGTGTTTATGACCCCGTGACCTCAGGACGTGACCTTTTAGCACAATACAAGCCTGTCACCAAAGCCACCTGTATCAGCTCCCTGGTCTGTGTCTCTTTAGCCATGTAGACAGCAGGCTTGCTTGTATGCAGGATACCTGTGTAAGGTAATTAAATCCATTAGAGTGTGATTAAGGCCTGTCAGGTGCAGCACAGATGATAAGAGTGGCAGTGTTAATAGACTAAAGCTCGGGGGAGGAGGCCCAGATAGCGGCCCGATCCGTCTTTATATCCACCCGATGTCTTTTCCAATTACTCTCCAACTTCTGTTTGCTTGTGTCCTCACGCTCATCCGCACAGAACGCCGCATGACTTTCACCGAAATAAAAGCCCACGCATGGATACTCTTGTACAAACAAACAAACATTTTATTTTCCCCATTAAACACGAGAACACCGATCAAACACTATGCAAACTTGGACCCACATCTTTTCTTTTTCCATTTTCAGGCACTGTTTCCACACTAAACGGACAAGAATGGTGCTTCAAAGTGTACTGCTTGTCAAGGTATGCTATTTTTTTTCTAAATGATCAGGGGCTGGATTTACACAAATCATCTTAAGAAATAAGACATTTTGGTAAAACTTTAGTATAGGAACCAATTCTCACTATTAATTAGTTGCTTATTATGCCAATTATTAACATATTGTTAACATATTATTATGCCTATTAGTACTGTATTGGCTATTTATTAGTACTTATAAAGCACATATTCTGCATGACCATATTGTACATCCCTAATCCTACCCAATACCTAAACTTAACAACTATCTTACTAACTCTTATTAAGCTGTAAATTAGGAGTTTATTGATGCAAAAGTCATAGTTAATGGTTTGTTAATAGCAAAAATGGGAAAATTTGGATCTAAAGTGTGACAGAAAGTTCTTATAATTTCTTATCATATATAAATTCCAAGAAGTTCTTAAAAATGTTCCTAAGTGAAATTCTTGGAAAAATCCAAAGTACTCAAATATTTTCTTAAGAACCTCTTATTTTTAGCACTTAAGATGGACCTAACTTTAAGAAGTTACTGTATTTATAATGATTTTTAGGAAGATTATTTTCAAGAATTTGAATTCAATTCAATTCAATTAAAGAAAGAAAGAAACAGAAAGAGAAAGAAAGTTTTGTCTCAAGGATTGTGTCAAGTATTTTTGGGAAGTATAAACATTATTTAAAAAAAAAATTAAGTTAAGTTAAAAAACAAAACATCAAAACAAAACTATTTCCCCCCGAAGTTGTAAATAAGAACTAATTGGAAAGGGGGTGGGTGAATGGGGTTAATATATATATAAAAAAAATTATTGGAGCATTTTTATAAGAAACTATGTTTGTCTTTCTACTTCAACATTTCATTTTTAATTCAATGTGTTACTTGCTGTTTCTTTGTCATTTTGAAATTTACTAGTAATTTTTGAGTAAAATTTGTTTCTACACCCTTTTTTCAGTGTAACAGTTAAAAATAATTTTATTTATAAGAAAGTTTTTTTGAATATAAAAATGACAAAATAGACTAAAATATCTATTTTTTTTAAGTATTGCAGAGGAATCCGAGCCATATGCGGAGACTGGAACATCAAAACTTCAGGATGGGCTTTCAGCAACCAACTACATGGGAACCACCCACAACACTAGAACACCTTAGCTACAAAGCAACGTTCTGGCAACCACCCACAGTGCTTTTACTTGTACGAATTCCATTTAGAGTTTCTTCTAAAAATGTAAATTCTAGTTTAATATTTTTGTCTTTATTGGAAATGCAAAATTTGGAAGGATGTGCCTCCAATTTCTTAGTACCACCTGAGATGTGCACATAATATATATATATATATACTGTATATATATAAGCATGAGACGTGGCCTTTTATCTACTAAATAAAGATAGTGATAGCACAGATAGGCCTAGAGCAGAGCTGCTCTGCAGGGGAGAGGCCAGGCCAGAGAGGAGAAAACAGATGAGTGCTTTATAAACCCCCCTCCCAGACCTCAAAAGGAGAAGGCAGGGAGAAAGAAAAGAAAAAAAGAAAGCTTATTATCTTGATCAGCTGCTTCTTAGCTGACACATAGGAACACTTTACTCAAGATAAGGTCTAATCTGGCTTACTGAAAAAATGCACTTGTTTATTTATTTATATATTTAGCTATCTGCTCCTTCAAGGTTATGCAGCTGAGGTGGGTCAGGGAGACAGGGAGTTTCTCTTCCATCTCTGTTTTTCAGTCCTTGTTTCATTTAGCCTTTCATATTACCTTTAATCTAATGTCGAAGCTCTCCTTTTATACTTAAAATATTGCCCTGAAGTAGTTGCATGACAAATATAACAATATAGATTATAATATAAGATAAATCTAACAATATAATAAGTCTTTACTAACACTTTTTATCCATTTAACACATCCTTGCTGAATAAAAGTATTAATTTCTTAAGAGGAAGAAAAAAAAGTTGACACCCCCCCCAAAAAAGACTCCAAACTTCTGAATAGTAGTGTATGTTACACAAAATTTCTATTTTGAATATACACTGTTCCTTTTAACTTTTTGTTTATCACTTTCGTAACTTTTTATTAAGAATCCTGAAAAAAGTATCACGTCCCAAAAAATATTAAGCAGCACAACTGTTTCCAACATAGATTATAAATCAGCATATTAGAATGATTTCTGAAGGATCATGTGACACTGAAGACTGGAGTAATGATGCTGACAATTCAGCTTTGATCACAAGAATATATTACATTTTAAAATACATAAAAATATAAAACAGTTATTCTAAATCGTAATAAAATTTCATAATATTATGATTGTTTTTACTGTTTTTTAATGCAGCCAAAACATCTTATTCTTTCAGATTTATAATCCATATTTTTAAATACTAAACATCTTTTGGATTCTACAGGTGGTGGAATTAAAATACAAAACAAATCAATTTAATAACAGTTTTTATTATCTTATTTTTTTGTTTTTACTTCCTATTTTTTTATATTCTGAACATACAGAACTGAGGTAGATGGGTATGTATACCTATAAGCACAACTGCATGAGGATGCTTAAGAGAGATGGAAATCTCTAAGTGCGTTATATGTAGAAACCTTTGCAAGAGCTACGTCTAAAAGTAAACACAATTTCAGTTTTGCTCTTTTGACGCTCCCCCTGAGTGCCTGAGCGGAAACGAGACAGTGATACTCAGTTGAGGACAGAGAATATTCTGACTTTTGACCCCCGATGCATTACAAAAAAGGTCAAGCTGACAGACGTTGTTTCGTCAAGTGGGCGGCTCCTTTCCTGCCAATCTGCAGGACGGTCCCCAGAGCGGGTGCGAGCGGGCGCGAGCGGGCTGTGGGGCCCATTCCTCAGCTCGGCCGCTCCTGACCTTCACGGTCGCCTTATCAGTGAGAAAGGTTAGAGCAGGGCTCCAGAATCCGGGATCGATCCGCAGGCCCGGTGCGCAGCTTTTTCTCCTTTATTTATCTTGGTGGACATGTTGCTCGTGGTGTTTTTCAGGGCAATGGTGAGAGTCAGATAAGAATCTATTGTTGTTTCAGATCTTTCCCTCCTTACGTCCTGCCCTCCTTGCCCTCACAGGGGAGCCTGGCTTTGGGCCAGAAGCTCTGTCATTCTCTCTGTCGTTCTTTTCCTCAAGGGATGCCGAAGGTGAAATGGAAGACAATCTATGGTTCCAGTACAGCCACGCTTTAAAGTTTTTTCAGTGACAACTGCATTTAAACCACATTAGGAGAGCCAAAGTTCAAAGGTCATGCTCTGATACAGCTAGATTTCACGATGAGCTAATGAAAATGGACAATTTAGGAGAACTGGATGCTTTTTGTGGCCTTTTTCTGTGCTAATGGCCTTGTTTTATCGCCATTTATCATTTGAACTGCTGTACAGTCCGCGGGACAAACCAATTACAAGACAGAAACGTCCATGAGGTCCAGGGCAAGCTTGTAACGAATCTATTTACTCCACAACAGGAGACTTTGAAAGTTGTGTGAGAGACATTTAAATTTATTTATTTTTTTATAAACCGCAAAACACATTCTTTCGCTCTCTGGCCCCAGGGTAGAATCAATATGAAGCTGCGCATATATATACATATACATGCTCATATATATTCACGAGCATGCTTGTCAGAATCACATATGTGGATATTCGTACACGTTTATGTGTCCCACTCACCAAAAAAAAAAAAACACAATCAAATATTTCACTATTACATGGCCATCATGGACAATTAGCCCGACACTTTTCCAGCTTTTATCTCCTAAACCAGAGTCCTCATCTGTTATTTATGTGTTATAGGCCTCGCTATGAATTATTCAACGCAAGAGGAAAATTTACTGCTCCCGTCTTTCTACACGCTGGCTGTAAATCCACAGACGAAAGGAAGGGGGAGAGAGAGAAAGTGGTAAGAAGGGTAAGGAGGAGAAAGGCTGGAGGCAAGTGGCCCCCGGAGGGTCGTTGACTCACACAGGCTACATCATAAAGTTACCATTAGAATGCTGTATTTATAACAGTCAGCTGGCTCATGCTGTGCAGCAGAGGAGAAGAGGAAAACCAAACCGCCTCCTTCCACTCTTAAAAGTAAAGGTTCTTCAAAGCAGCTTCGGTTCAGCATCTCTGTCGAGAAAATGAGTTGTGTGTATTGATCTTTGGTTATTGATGTTAAACAGGTTCTCCTGATCTGCATATTGGTTTCTTTAAAGCGGCAATAAATTAATAGTTTTTCTAAAGAACCACAGAGTTAAATAATGCGGTACAGGACATTGATATTTATATTTATTTAGCCCAAAAACAACAACAACAACAACAGCAAAAAAATACATTGTACAATTTTGCTTTCTGGCTTTTATGCCATGTTTTTATTTTTTTGGAAAGCATTTTTGTAGGTAGTCTTAATCTCGATCTTACAATTTTTTTATTTTAACAAAAATATGTTTGTGATTTAATATATAACGAGAGAGAAAGAGACATATTTTTAAAAACTTTTTTTATTATTATTATTATATATATTTTTTACTTTTGACAGGTTTACTGTCAAGTTTAATGTTTATTGACAAGTTTTTATTTTCTTTAAAAATAATATTGTTATTACTTTAACAAAAATAGGTTTGATTTATTAAAATACATGTTTTCCAAAACATTTTTAAACCTGAACTATTTTAAACCATTTTTTTTGTACTTTTGACAGGTTTGCTGTCAAGTTTAATGTTATTTGGCATTTTTTAAATCCAAAAAACAACAGCCAGTTCACCACATTGCCAAACTTTTTAGTACATTGTGATTTTTCATATTATGAAATTATGAATAGGCACACAAGTTTTATTTTTTTTACTGGTGCATAAACATGTTTGAAAATTCAGAATGTCGAATGAGGCGAATTACACATTTGATCACAATGCATCTCTCTTTCTGTATCAAATTTTTCCTCCTAATTTATTTTTAAACATGAATATGGGAAAAAAAAACATGATACAAAATGTTTAAAAAAATAATATCAAAGGTATCAACACCAAAACAATTTTTTCCTTTTTCTTTTTCTAGTCAGTCTTTTCATGATTTACAAAAAAGGCAATTGTGCTGGCTGGGAGCATACCAAATATCCATTATACTGCAAAGGTTATTTATTACACTAGTTACATTAAACGTGTTAACAACCAGCTGCAAAATTGCGCTTCCATTCTGTATCCATTCTATCTATGAGCTGTGTCTGATGATCAAGTCTTTAATGAGGTGGCACACAGACTTTCAGACCACCATCTAAGAGTGAGTCAGTCTTACCGTACCAGGCATCTTCTGCCCGGGCAGCTGGAGAGAAACTTGAGGCTCTTTAATGTTGTTCCTGTCTGAGTGAAGCATTCAGCATGAGACCATGGTCAGAGAATATCAATGGAGTAATGAGCCAGTCAGTCTTCCTGAGGCACTGCTGCATCGACTTTTCTCAAGAAAACGCAAGAATTGATATGGCGTCGTTTACAGCGAGCCGAACACTCCTGCCTCGCCTCCACTGCCTCTGTTCCTGTGGGTGATGCAAAGAACTCCTGGAAGAGTGACTGTAATCAAACACTCCTGCAGCTTCAAACAAACACCAGATTCCACAGCATCTGGTCATTTCTATGTGACAAATGAATTCGGTTTAATTTAGTTCATTCAATTGATTTTAATTAGGACGTATGCAGTTTTGCTGAGCCCTGGTAATTGACAGGGATGCTGTTAATCATGGTCAAGTGTCTGTAATTTTCATTCTAGAGATTTGGATCATCAGATGGTGTGGAATATGGGCAGTAGCACTAGTATTATCATCATCGGACATGTTACGAAATGAGCCAAAATATTGTTGGGGGAATTTGCGAAGAATGAATACCACATGTTGATATGCATGCACTCTGATTCCTTTAGTAGCTTTAGCAAGTCAGCCAATTTAATTATCATTCTCTCTTTCCATATGGCCTTCAAACTTTAGCTTTTAATTAATCAATTTGTTTGTTTGTTTTTATTTTTTACTTAATGTTATATTTTAACATTTTTAAGCAAGGCTTAGTTAAGACTTTTAACTTTCATTCATTCATTCATTTATACTTTATTATTTTTCATTTTTAAAACATTTTTAATGGTTTTATCAAGTTATAATTCAAATGTATGTGAATTTGGTAACACTTTATTTTAAGGTCTCTTAACTAGTTGCTTATTAGCATGCATATTACTAGAATATTACCCATTAATTAGAAGTAATTAAGCACATATTAATGCCTTATTCTACATCCCTAATCCTACCCAATACCTAAATTTAACAACTACCTTTCTAACTATTAATAAGTTTATGTAATAAATAACAATTTAAAATTGAATTCAGAATATTCAGAAAAACCTGAAGAATTTATTGAAATTCCATTAAAATATTGCACACAACCAAATTGCCCCTTTGTTATGTCCCATCTATGGTTTGACAGGCATATTTGTATTTTTCTACTTTTGTCTTGTTAACCTGTATTGTGGTAGCCTTTAATTACATGCTGAGTTTCATTTCTGACATTTAGACATTTTTTTTTCAGTTCAAACCTGATTTGCAATTATACACAAGCTTCTTGTAAGCTTTTAGCTAGCTATCATTAGCTAGGAACCCAGGGGATCTGCAGAAAAATACAAATGCAAATTAGCACTCAAAAGTCCACTTGACAAAAGTAAAAAAAGTCTGTTCATTCCTTCTCAAACCCATGTGCACTGTACAATACAATTCAGTTTGGTAGATTTAGAGTATCATGCATCCTAAAGCTAAATGCTAAAGATTGCAATACTTAAAATCCTTCTTTACACCCATAGACCCAAAGTTTGTGACACATCTACAAGACTAATTAGGTGATGTTACATTAGTTCTAACCAATTGGTTTCTCTTTGGTGTTAAATCCACCATTTAAGCATCCAGTTCTATTTTTTCTTTCTTTCTTACTTCTTGGGCTTCTGGAAACAGCTGGTCTTTTAACATTTTGTCATGACTGAGCCTTTAAGTAAGGCTCCACATTTTTCATCTCTCCATTTTTGCACATCCCGTTCCAGTCTGAAGTATAAATTGGGCAAAATACTGAATATTAAAAGCCTTTTAAACCAAACACAAAGACCTTTCTTGGGCTAAAACAGAGTTTCAAAGCAAAAAAAATCACCATTTGGTCACCAAGGAAGGGTAAAATAATAAATCTTCCAACCTTTTTGATAAGATGGAAGCGGCTAGTGCTTGAAGATTCAATGGCAGTGATATAAAGCAATCTATGGCTGATTTGGGCCGACCTTGAGCTGATGGCAGGAGCACTAGAAGGTATTTGAACACTCTCTTTCACAGCTGGAGAATCCCTAGCTCATCTATTATCATTCATAGAGCTCCACTTTTATACATGCAAGATATATGACTTATAGACTTTATATCTGTGTGTGCGTTTCTATACATATATGAACATTTGAGTACGGCAATGTGCGATGCATTAATTTCTCCTAGGCAGCTGCTTTGATGTTGTTTTGTAAGCACACTTCTGAAATATGACTGAAATCTTTTAATTTCTGATTTATAGGTCTCTGATCCACTACAGTAGGTTGTAAACTGTGCAATGGGATCAATCTGAGTATCAGTTGGAGAAAGTTTGAGCTGTGATCTTGCGTTTGCAATCCTCATGTTCCCTGTAGCACCTGCCTGCTGAAATCTCACTGCTGTCGAGACCAGCGCGTTCTGGGCTCTTTCATCTCACCGTGACAACAACAATGACAAAATCAATGACGGCTAATAAATGAAGCCTGTTGTATGTGATTGCTGAATGATCGCAATGCCAATACCGTGTTGAACCACATAGCGGGGCAGTTTTATGTGTAACATATGGTGATCTCATGTTGTAAGAAGCTGACTCTGCCCACTAGGACAGTGTTTACACTTAGTATTAATATAATTTCTAGCAATCCAATCACAAGTATGTGTAAATAGGGTCCAAAAGTTTAGTTTATTATTAATATACTGTTTCACAAGTGGAACTAATTACAAGTGGTTACAGGAAATGCATTTTAATGCATCCCAGCTAACAGGAAATATTCCTATATCTTTCACTTAACGTTTTCTAAAGGCTATGTAAATGTTATGACAAAATAATGTTTATATAATGTAACAATACACTAATAACACTAATATGTATATATGGTCTTGTAAAGCTGAATCTATGTCCATATGTTGATATCAATATTTGCTTAAAGTTTTTGGAATGTTAGCAGAAAATATTGTGACATTAATAATCATGGTACATTCATATGATGTTATTCGTTTCCGATAAATGTCTTTGTAATGTTAATAGAAATTGTTCTAAGAACAAATTTTTTGGAATATTATGCATAACTGATTAACTAGATCTTGGGAGAAAGTTTTTTAATCATTGGAAGGTTCAGCTAACGTTCTCAGAACTTGCTCAGAACAACGTTAAGTAACGTTATTCAGTAATAACAATAGAACGTTTTCAAAACATTTTGTAAATAACGTTCAGATAACCAAGAGGAAATGCTCTTAATACATTCAAATATATTGTTCTCACAATGGTTTCAAAAGGATAGAATGAAATGTTTCTCTAATGTTCACATAACCAAGAGGAAACTTTCTTTATACATTCAAAAAGTGGGACATTTTCAACATTTAAAAAACATATTGTTCTTACAGTTGTTTCAAAATGATGGAATGTTCCTAACGTTTCCATAACCAAGAAGAAACATTATTTAAAAATGTAAAATGTGTGTTTTAAATGTTGAGAGAATATTTAAATGTAAAATTCTAATAACATTTTCAAAATGATAGAATAGAATGTTCCACTAACGCTCGCATAACTAAGAACCTAATACATTCAAAAAAATGAATGTTTTGAAAATTCAGAAATAATGTTTTCATAACTTAATGGGAATGTTAGCAAAATGTTCTTTATTAGTAAACGCCAATGTTTTACCTGCCCACTTCATCTGAGATGAATCTTAATACAAGGTGTAAACAGGGTCTAAAATACCAAAAACTGTCCCATTATGAAATACAGTCCCTGACCTGAAACAGTAGCGACATTGTAGATTGTTTTCGTAATTTTTCCTTTTTGGAAGGTTATCACATTTCAGCAGAGAAATGCATGCGACAGCTCAGGTGCGTGTTTGACAGTAATATGATAATATCAGCTTGTGTGGATTTGTTATCTTCTGCCGAGCAAACAGCATTTTCCTCTGCAAATGTCGAAGGCATCAGTTTAACATATTATCTACTATTAAAG
>JALXFT010000431.1:0-11038 GCA_023376895.1 Aspiorhynchus laticeps
ACTCACGTCTGCAGTGCTTTCCATCAGCTGTGAGCTGGTACCCACGTCTGCAGCGGCACTGGAAGTGAACTGGAGAAAGTTGGACACATTCATGCTCACAGCCTCCATTATTCACTGCACAGGATAGGACAGCTGAGGGAGGAATAAGGAATAAAAGAAATGACTGTTAAGAGCCATTCACTGTTGAAAAAAAATACATGTGTGTGTTTATACACAATATAAGTCCTTGCTGAATAAAAGTATTAATTTCTTTCAAAAAAAAGAAAAAAATAAAACGTACTGACCACAAACTTTTGAACGGTAGTGTACATTGTTACAAAAAAATCTCTATTTTGAATAAATGCTGTTGTTTTTTACCTTTTATACAAGAATCCTTAAAAAAAAGTATTACAAACTCCAAAAAATATTAAGCAGTAAAAACTGCTTCCAACACTGATAATAAATCATATATTAAAATGTTTCTGAAGGATCATGTGACACTGAAGTCTGGAGTCATGGCTGATAATATTCAGCTTTGACATCACAGGAATAAATTATATTTCAAAGTATATTAAAACAGAAAACCTTTTTTTTAAATTGCAATAATATTTCACAGTATTATTGTTTTTTTATGTATGCTTGATCAATTGAATGCAACCTTTATGAGCATAAGAGACATATTTAAAAAAAATATAAAAAAACGAACTGTTCTCAAACTTTTGAAAGGTGCAGCGCATGATACATTTACATACGCGCACACACCACATGTCTGTTTTAATATCCTTGTTGAGACTCTCCATAGGTATTATGGTTTTTCTACTGTACTAACTGTACATTCTATTGCCCTACACCTAAACCTACCCCTCACAGGAAACTTTCTGTATTTTTACATTCTCAGAAAAAACTCATTCTGTATGATTTATAAGCTTGTTTACCATGGGGACCTCAATTTAGGATTTACGAGTCCCCATGAGTTGGTGTGTATTCAGGTCTAAGTCACCACCAGGATACAAAAACAAGACCCACACACAATATATATATATATATATATATATATATATATATTATATATATATATATATAATATATATATATATTTCCATTTATATGATCTCTTATTTGTCTTTTACACACATAATTAATGAAATTCTATGCATTAAAATTCAAACAAATCCTCTCAGGCTTTTTGACACTTTAATAAGACCTTGCAGCGTAAGACATTAAACTGAAAAAACAAATGTATTATTCTTGGAGGAAAACAATTAAAAACTGTCAGTACGTTGTTTGCATAAGAGTGCACTCACTTTATATAATACTTTGTGGTAGCACCTTTGGCTTTAATTATATCAGTAATTCTGTTTATATTGGACTCTGTCAGCGTAGCACATCTGGATTTTCTTTTTCTTGCAGAAAAGTTCAAATTGCAAGAAGACTTCCAGTTCACAGTCCGGTGTGGGTCAGTTCACAGATTTGTTACACATCTGAAGCCTGTCCACTGACACCAACGCCATTCCTGGACACTGATCTTTCTTTTTTTAAACATTTTCTGTTTCAGCAGGCTTGGGATTTGGTGTATCGTTATTTATCGTAACTTTCTGGCAGCTTTCTGGCAGAAGGCAGTATTTTTGCACAAAAACATGTATATTTTTTAATCTTAATTTATTTTTATTTCTTAGTTAAACGAGACCTGGTGCTAAAGCAAACACCCATAAATGTGTGCCACCCGCTAAATTATTAATTTTTATTATTTCATTTGACTTCATTTTCTTTGAAATAATTGCAAGCTTTCTTTTATCAAGTGTAACCTCTGAAATTTATACAAAGTCTGGATGAATCTTTTCTTTTTTAAAATTTTTTTTTTAAGAATTGTGTATTTTATTAGTAATTTCTTTAAATTTTAAAAAATATTTTGCCAAAAAAAGAATTAACAATATTAATCCTGTAAAGCATTCTTCACAACACCAAAATAGTACCAAGCAATTATTTTAAACTGAATCATTTATGAAAACATATGCAAGGCCTTTTTTTTCAATGCTGATTGAATTTATAAAAAAAACAGCCTTCATTATAATTTTGGATTGTGATTTGGGATTTCCATTCTTCTTTTTTCAAAAAGGAAGTCATCTAGGCGGAAACCAATCATAATATTCAAAAATACCACAAATATTTTTCGGCCATTTAAAACCAGGTCTGAAAGGGAACTCAGGTGAATGTTTGTGGGAAAACAAAACCTCTAATGACCAGGTGTTTGTGTGATCTTGATTTGAATCTACAAAGATGCCTTTGGAGAAACCTATTGTAAATTTAAACTAAAACTTGTTTGCCTTTAATCTTGTTTTAAGAGCAGCGGGGGGGGGGATGATGACCTTTGCAGGACCTTTAGTTGTCTTTATTTTCTTGAATGACTCATCTTTATAAACAGGGTAGACAAAGGACTGGTCCAATCCTTCATTAATTGTTCAATTCACGGATCTATGTATACTCACTCTCACTCTGTAAGTACTTTTCTCCGATAAAAATAAGTGCTTTTGAGGATCAAATAATCACCGTTATTTACCAAATAATCACTAATATCCAAATAATCACTATTATTTACCAAATTTTGCAAGGTTAGTAGCATCAAATCTTTGAAAGAGTTTTATCTGGCACTAAGTAGCGAGTAAAATATCCAAGAGAAGAACTGCTTGTTTGCATTGTTTTCTAAATTATCTAAAATATGGACGAATCCAGCGGTTGGGTTACTGTCCAGAAGGTTGGGTTAAACATTTAACCCAACTGTTGGTTGAAAACAACCCCGCATGTGTTCTGTCCAATATTTACCCAGCGCTGGGTTGTATTTAACTCAGCATTGTTAGAGTGTATATAATCAGACAATTGTCTCTCTTTTCAAATAAAAGTGATAATTTCTTGAAACAGGATAAGCTTTTGGAGTGGTGTAGTGGGAAAGCAGTTGAAAAATAAAATAAAAAATCTTTACATTATGAGAGTGTGTCTAATAAAGGATAATGATAATATTTCTTTTGGCAGAAAATCCTTGGGTAAATTAAAAATAATTAAGGTTTTATCTGTCCTTCATAACTCACAACTTAATAAGCTTCTGGCATGAAGTCATGAGCAAGATTACTAACTTCTCAAATTACTGTTAACCAAAACCAAACGATCCTGGATAAAACCCTCACTGATTAATTAGCGGCATCTGTTTCTGGTTTATTCTAGTAGTGTGTTCCATCCCACTCAGCTTTGGTTCAGATTGTGGTTGTATAGAAGAGTTGGTTTGATAGTGGAAAAAAACTGATAAACGAGCCTGAAGCCTGACTGGAGCTCACTGCCCTGGACTCTTCAGGTCTCTTGGGAAGGAAAAAGATTTAGCTGCTGATTCAGCTAAAACAGAATGAACGGCAATGTTGCTACTGCATCAGACTCTCAGCAAAGTGAACAGATCCCAGAATGCATCTGGAATATAAATGTCATTTTGCTTTTTCCATGTCATGCCTTGGAAATTGAAAAGAATGTTCTAGTTTCTGACTTGTTTTTTTTTAATAAATACAACAGCATTTCAGTGCTATTATTTTAAAACTAAACTGAAATAAAGATGAAATCAAATAAAATATCAAAATTAGATGATAAACAGATCCAGAATGCATCTGGAATATAGATGTCATTTGCTTTTTTTCATGTCAACCCTTGGAAATTGAAAAGAATGTTCTAGGTTCAATACAAGTTGAGCTCAATCATCAAATATGTGAAATGCAGTTGATTATGAAAAAAAAATTCTGCCTTGTTTTTTAGTAAATACAACAGCATTTCAGTGTTGTTATTGTAAAAACTAAATTGAAATAAGCTTAAATCAAATAAATATTAGATGAAAACTTAAACTTGAAAATTTTTGAAGTATTGCCTAAGTGAACTAATTTTAAATACTAAGATTACTAAAACTAATATAAATTACATCTAAATAGTAATAAGCTACTATAAGAGTATATTTAAAAAATACTAAAATAACTGTCACGGTGCACACACAGGGAGGAACGAGAGACCAAACAAATTTCAAACTCAAAAAGACAGGACAAAACACTAAATTAACACAAAACGAGACAAACACAGCTGGAACAACTTAACCATAATGACATGAAACAAGGACAGGAAACAAACCATATATGGAACAAAGGGCAAACAATACACACACAACAGAACCCTGACATTATCCCCCCTCCCGAAGGCGTGTCCCACGCCTAACAGTTCCACCGAGGAGGGGGGGGGGGCCTCTGGAGGCCCCTCAGGACAAACACACAGGAACACAGGACGGGGACCTCCAGAGCGGAACAGACAACAGAGGCCATGGCGGAGCTGGGAGCTCGTCTGTTTTGTTTTTTGTTTGTTGAAAGTATTCTATGGTAATGAACAGCATATCACAGATGCTATTGAATAAGCTGATGTTATTTCACATTCCTTTAATGATTTATTCAGTAATCTGATAGAATTTCATGTATTTACACAAATAAAACTGGGATGGGAAGTTTGGAAGTAAACTGGAAATCTTAGAGCCAAGAGTCCCAATGAAACATTTCACCCCATGAGTGCACACAGAAAAACAAAATAACCATATTACAAGGGAAAAAGCTATAACATTTCCAACATGTCCAAATGAAAGTCTTTTTCAGCTGACATGTGGCATCCCAGCTGGAAGATGAAGCCACTTTGTGTGGCATGGCATTGGCTTTGAAGAAGTGTTTGACTGGAATTTTTTGTAATTTTTATTTACCAAGTTGGTTTAATTTTTCAATGTTTCTTAAAGAAATTCCTGAGCTCTGGAATGGTGCTATACAAAATCCATTCTTATTATTGCCACATATTTAAAAAACAAAACCCCTATCCAAACACCATTAGCTAAATTGATATGCTTGCAAGAACTGTTTATTCCCACAGGGTTTTTCCTTTGAAAACTAAATTGTTGGGTTTCACCTGACACTTTCTACACCATAGTCACATTTGAATAGATGGATGTGATGTTTGATAGCGGGCCTGGCAACAGAACAGTTGGGTCCTGATCTCAAAGGTCCATCACAAACTCACCATAACAAGACCCGTACAGTACAGGACAGTAGCAAACATTCCATTATTAAGAAAACAAGAGGCTCTTTGATTCCCCCTCATACACAGAGCTCAAGGTGGGGACCCTGCTAGCTTTGAAGAAAAACCCGTTCTAAGCAAATTTTTCTTAGGCCGTGATGATTAGTCTCTAAACCTTTGGATGCAGGCCAGTCTGTCAGCTCTCTGTCAGTGACCTCTCTCGACCCCCGAACGACTCACCTATGCAGGTGCGGCCGTCAATGTGCAGACGAAACCCCGGGTTGCACTCGCAGTAGTACGAGCCTCTGGTGTTCACACACCTATGCTGGCAGCCCCCGTTGTGAACCTGGCACTCATCAATATCTGAGGAGGAAAAAGTAGACACATGAGGCCACAAGTTAGAATGTGGTTTGACTCTTGTGCAAGTTTTCAAAGCATTCACCTAAGAAAATAAAGCATGTCATTAACTTCCTAAATGAATTTATCCACTCCAAGACATATGCAAATCCATTTATTTTGCTGTGTCAGATGCTGTTTGTTTTGGTTTTACTGAAGTCTCTCTAATCTCCAAAATCAATAGCTGGCAGCTCAGATACTGTTGATACACTGAATCAAAAGCAAACTTGCTTTTAAGCCATCATTTTTGTCCTTTGATACAACTGAACCAATATTTTGCCATTTTTCATACATTTTATGAAGTTTTAATCCATAAATGTAGGTTGATAATAAAACATAGATCATAAATAATTCATTCTAATCCAATCTTTTTATATTCTTCTTAATAATAAAAAAACAAACATTAATGCATGGTTACCCTATTATTTTCTTGTTGCCACATTTTTGTCAACATTGGGTTGACACACACACACACACACACACACACACACACACTTGGAAGTATTTTAAAAGAAACAAACATTTTTTCATCTTTTGTGTTTTGCAGACAAAAGTAATACATGATGACAACTTTTGGGTCATTTTTGAGTGAACTATCCCTTTAAAACTGCTTGTAGGCAATTCAAAAATTATTACCTTAAGTGCACTTATGAAACTGTGGAAATGTGCAATCTGCACATTATAAAGATCTTCAGGTGAATAAGCTCTTTGTGCCCGTCTGATTCAGGCCATGTGTCTTACAATCACCCTGACCTTTAAAGTAGTATTGCCTATGCTTAATTTAATTACAGTAACGGAGTTTTCCCAAAGCAGAACGATCAGGTAAGGATCAATGCTGACAAGCTGAAACACAGGATTCATTTTTGTGAACTATATATGGTGCATTTAAAAGGTCAAAATACTGCCATAAAATATGGCAGCAGCATAATATTAAAGTGAGTTTGAATAGATCTGACATTTTGAAAGGAAAAGCAAGTATGTTTGGCTCAATACAGTATACCTTCATTACTCCCATTTCATACTCAATTTACATTCATGACCCAGTGGATTCCACTGAGTAGCCTATTTAAGGAAAAAAGGCAGAGGGGAGATTTTGGATAAGTCTAGTACAAGTGCAGTGATGATCTAAGAGAAATCAGAGATCTGTGCAAGGCCTGTGAAAGCCCTGCTGGTGAGAGACTGTAATGACTGTGTCAGTGAGTGAGTTATGAGCTCTGTTCTGTGGGCTGCAACTTTATTATATGGATCTGTTATATCAGAATGAACTTACTAACATATTGTACACATGGAACTGATTCAGGGAGTAGATGTCAGTTTGCTATTTGTTTCAATATCTACAATCGGCATTAATCTAAATAAAAAAATAAGGGTGCTTATAATTTAATATTAGTTACAGAATTAATACAAATTAAATTAATTGTTTACACATATATTAAACATATACAATTAAAATGGATTTATTATAAAGAAACTTAAAAAAAATTGTCGAGTTACTGAAAAACTAAGAGCATTAGGGGTTTGAGTGTAAATAATGACATTATTATCATTTTTTTATTTAACTATCATTCATATACTCCCTTCACAGGGCTGCTTGTCCTATAGTTTTATATATCTTTCCAAGAGATACAGTGAAAGAGCCTTGAGAATTTTTTCTGTAGTATTTGTTTTAATCCTCTTTATCTATAAATTAATTGACTGATTCACTTTTTTGGACACGTTAATGGAGGACTAAATAGTATTTTAAAGAAAGCAAACTTTTTCAGCCTCCTTAGAGCATATGCAGAAATGGCCAATATTCTGTAAGCAAGAAATATTTTCAGGACAAATGATACCAATACATTAAAATATAGTTACTGTAGAGCCAGAGAGACTTTTAGATGTTGGATGCATGGCAAAAACAGAAGAATCCAAGGAGAGGATAATTCAAAGTATGAGTTACTGCAAACTATAATGAGGTGTCTCCATAACTGCTTATATTTTGGAGATAAATTTAAACAAATCAGACTCATTTATACATTAAATATTCCAGTTTGAACTCCACCAGAACTCCTACTGTTATAAAATACCTTCCTGTGAAGAATTAATGTGTGTGAAGGTGATTTAAGTTCATATTATCACGTACCATTCATCTTCAGGTCATCATGTGTGTATAAAAACGTAGTTAGCTTTTATAATTCATGCCTTTAATGATAATCTCAAGCAACCATACCACTAGCCAGGAAGAGGGAAGTGATGGTCCACTTGACTGCAGCGGTTTTACTCATTAAGACTGAACCTTAAAACTTTAAATCAGGCATTTAGACAGACTGTCTGACCCTGAGCAGTTCTGTTTAATGAAAGTACTTTGATTAAGAGCAATAACAGCTCTGGAGCAGAGAAGGTCCACTATGATTAATATGATTTAGTGAAGAATAATTCAGCACCATGCACTTAAAATAGAGGAGGGCATGTTACATTATGCTAGTCCACAGAAAAAGTATATTAGATTGCAGATTTAGTTATTATAATAGTACATCAATATTGTAATGTTGTGTCTTGTTGCTAGGCAGATTATTTTCTTCTGTGTTATGGACTGTTGTTATTAGCAAAAGCTTAAAGCTACAAATTTAAATCTCAAATCAGTATTTTATGTCCACATATTTATTTATTTGGTAAGAAGCCATGAAATAAGTGGGATAATGTCCAGTCAGCTGGTCGTTATCCCAAAATAAACCCCTTCAGGGTGAGCAGACCGGCTGGCTGTATATTATCTCTTAGTTATTTAAACCACAATGACATATAACAACAAATCCGGTTTAGATTTGGATGACAGTTAATACAGCGATTTTCAATATTTCAATATGTAGTTTAAATAACTGTTACTAATGATGGATAATTTCTGTTTTGTTGCCAGACAAACAACTCCAAATGGAATGTAATAACTTACAGCCAAGAACCAGATGAAATCCATATTTGATTTAGAACAAACAAGTAATTATCTGACACATTAAGGGACACATGCTTGATGTGACATAAACAGAGGAGAAAATAGCACTATGAATATAAAGATGTTAGGCAGACTTTTTACATTAAATATTAAGTGTGTACACAAAAAAAAATTGGCAGTGAAACAATTTTCACTCAAAAGTACAAGTTAATTTCACAAATAATTACAAAGAAACGGCAAGTAACACAGTGTTGATGCCTCTTTTTTTTTTACCAGAGTCTGTTTTCTATAGTCATACTGTATAACACCAAAGTTTAAATAAAAATCATTTTTTTTCTGCATAGACATAGATAGATTTATTGATCTTGCCAGTGGTGAAATACCTCTTTAACATGCAGAAACAACTATAAGTAAGACATGTGTTTAATTATTTTTGCAAACTGTGGCTCTGTGGTGTGAACATCTCGACCAGCCTGACACAGCAACACTGGCTCAGCCAATGGCGTGAGATTGGGGCCGGGACTATCAGCTTGTCAAACCAATGGAAGACAGGAAATTGTGTAAGAAGGACTTTGATTGTTCAACTCTGTGTCTTCCTTTAAGTTTCACATTTAAGTTTTATGAATAAAGATAAGATGATAAGATACTGTGAAGGTAATCAAGACCACCTGTCCAGGAAAGCCTGAAGGAACCTTAATTACAAGAGTGCTGTACACAAACTGAGCCCAGACAGAGGACGAACTGTGGTCCATTCACAGCAGCAGAGTGTAAATAAACGGAGAGATTTTAAATGAGACTTACGAAATGCAGCAATTGAATATGAGAGCGCAGATGTGGAGCCAGCAGCAGCCCATGGGCTCTCTACAGACCCCTGCAATTCATCACAGAATGCAGGAAAACATTGAAAATTGAGTTTAATTAGCTATGTGCTAATAATTAAATAGTCAAACAAATAAAAACTAAATAATTTCAGAATATCTTATTTAATTTATCTAATTTACTTTAATGTCAGCAGCACTCAAGCTGCATGAACTCCACAAGTTCTTCCACAAGAGCATCTTGAGCTTCAAGAACATTTACAGTCACTGACATTTTGCTTAGTGACCTAGACAAAGTACAGAACCTGGAATTTATTTTTCAAACCTTAAAACTAAGTTCATTTCCAGGCTAAAATCTCAGAACTTCAATGTGGTCTCAGACTTCTGGATCCCACTGTGCACAAGGTAATAGTGAAACCCACATTTCAACCAAAATAACAACTGTTATGTTGTTTGGCCCTCAAAGTCCTGCAGTTATGTGAGGTACAGCTGGGACACTGCAACTGAATCAGAAGGTAAAATCAACGACATATGTGAACTCCTCAGGTCTACAGGTTAGAAAAACAACTGCTTCTTATCATGATAACCCTGAGTTGAGATCACAGACCTTTGCTTTGAAGTTTAGAAAAGACCTGGCTTGATATTATAGATGCGAGCCACGCTTTAATCTTGCATTACTACCTGTATTACAAACATTGCAGGCTTCTGTGAAGACTGTCACATTCGGTTTGACAGGTAAGCGCAGCATAAAAATGCATAGTTCTGTAGTGCCAGAATCTAAGTCTGTCTTCCACATTGTTGGAGTAAAGAAGGCACATCAAATAGCAAATCAGAAGGCAAAATGTTAGTCCAATATTCATAAATAAAGAGGATCAGATGAATTCTTAGGAATGAAAAATAATGGACATCTCTGACTGCAGACTGATTATGCCAAGCAGCCTCCCTTTAATCCAAAACACGTTTCTCCTAAATCTTGCATTCCGTGTAAGAGAGCATTACCCTGGAGCACGTTCATTCAAGACCGGCTCTCCGTTTAAGGTCATTAAGGAAACCTTGGAACCTCAAACCTTAAATGATACAAGACCCAGATTAAGTCAAAGAGACCACTAATTCTAACGGCAATAATTTGCAATATAGACTACAGTTGGAAAGTTTTATTCAGTAAGGATGCATTAAATTGACAGTAAAGACATTCATAATTTTACAAATGAAAACAATTATTTAAAATAATATTTCACAATATTACTATTTTTACTGTCATTCTGATCAAATGAATTCAACCTTGGTGATTCTATTTTCTTTAGAGATTCTGCACAGCACCAATTTGGCAGAGAACGAAAGAATGGAAGTTGACGAAACTGTATATGCAGGAACATTCTTGTCTACCTGAAAGATTTCCATGATCTTAGTGTGTCATCTTCATAGGTGCTGCAGAAGATATAACCCTGAGGGTATTTTAAAACTCATTGACCTCAAAAACTTAGAAATCATTCTTTATATGCAAAACAGACCCTTTTTTCACCAAATGAATAACAGGCATGGCAGAAAATGCAATTTTCTTACTTTATCAAAATTATCACTGTAATGAATACAAGGATGACAAATGCTGAGCTAAAGTTAGTTTACTCTGGTAAAGCAAACTCAACGTGTTCCAGTGATTGTTACATTACAACACTAATGTACCAGCTTATTATTTGTTTTGTTACACATCTGACATCTGTTCACAGTGGAGTGAAGGCATTATCGTCTCCAGTCCTTCACGGTGAATTATGAGTGCTGAAAGAAGCTTCTTTGTCACAGCCAAGACGTTACCAAATCATACAGCACGTCTGAGTTCTGTCCCAGAATT
>JALXFT010000432.1:0-11893 GCA_023376895.1 Aspiorhynchus laticeps
TTTTTAATTTATTTATATTTAAAAACATTTATCCTTTTCATTTTCATGTCTAAAATAACAAAAACTAATACTGAAATAAAAATTATGAAAATTAAACATATTTAAAAAAAAACTAATAAAAATTTCAAAATTATAAAAAATTTTTTAACTAAAAAAAATTAAAACTTAACTAAAAATATTAACGAAGCCTTAATAACTAAAAAAATAACAGACTTTACTAAGTTACTGTTACTTTACTAAATAATCAGATGCAGAAAGTGATGTTGGGTGAATTCAGACGGGAAATCACAATTATACAATTCAATAATGTGATTTATGCACTTTACTGGTAAGAATAGAAACCATTTATGAAGCATATAAATCAATGAGTGAATCATAAGTGAACTTAATATAGTAAACATGAGTTTGATTTCATCATTGTGATCTCCTTCATGATGCTCAGTTCTCTGATTGATTGATTGATTGATTTTCCATGTTATTGTTAAATGTGACTGAACACTAACGGTGATGTGAGATTCATTTCTGGTGTGATTTCTGGTTATTATTTTAGCAGCTTTAAAGTGTTTTGCCTGCTGGTGTTTGTTAAAAGTGTTGCAACTTGTGTGACGTACATTCATATCTTGTTCATATCTTAGTTATCAACAGTTTCTCAGAAAGAAAGCGTGTTGAAAATGTGCAGATCTGGACTCTTTCTCCAGCCAACTCTTTCTCATTCTGATTTTCTAACAACAAAAGGAGAAATGTTTTATTATATTGTCTGATAATAGACGTATGCTGTTGATTTGTTGAGTTGTGTTGTGTTCAACCACAAGTGAAATGGGAGGAAAGTGTCAAAGGAAGTGTTTTTCTGCCGTATCACGCTGATGTTATCGCTCTTCTTCTAAACCTGAGCTTCACATTGAGAGAAAACCACTGAGGTTCAAACAGCATGTGCTCCACACCGACTGTGAGTGATTTTACTCTGCTTATGACATATATGTTTGAATTGTGCATATTGTGTGTGTAGATTTATATCTGTGTGTGTGTGTGGATTTATCAGAGTTACAGATCTACAGATTCATATTCATGTACTCCTGGTTTTCTTTGGCTGCTGAGGTTGTTTCAAGCTTTTTTCTTTTAAAATCACTTCACCTGATTTCACCTTGCAGATGAGAAGATGAACAGCAAGAGATCTGTGAGCGTCTTGATCTGTGTCTTCTGCTTCTGCTGTAAGTAACCTTCAGCTCTACACTATAAAACATGATTTTCCCCTAAAATAAAAATAAAAAGCGTAACGTTGACTTTTTATCTCACAATTCATACTTTGTTTCTCGCAATTCTGAATTTATATCCGTAATTCTTAATTTAGCCTATATCTTGTAATTCTGACTTTTTTTCTTGTAATTCTGAGTTAATATCTCTCAATTCTGAGTTTATTTTGGAATTCTGAGTTTATATCTCAATTTTATATCTGTCAATTCTGAGTTTATATCTCAATTCTGAGTTTATATCTCTCAATTCTGAGTTTATATCTGTCAATTCTGAGTTTATATCTCTCAATTCTGAGTTTATATCTCAATTCTGAGTTTATATCTCAATTCTGAGTTTATATCAGTCAATTCTGAGTTTATATCTGTCAATTCTGAGTTTATATCTGTAATTCTGAGTTTATATCCGTAATTCTGAGTTTATATCTGTCAATTCTGAGTTTATATCCGTAATTCTGAGTTTATATCCGTAATTCTGAGTTTATATCTGTCAATTCTGAGTTTATATCCGTAATTCTGAGTTTATATCCGTAATTCTGAGTTTATATCCTAATTCTGAGTTTATATCTCAATTCTGAGTTTATATCTCAATTCTGAGTTTATATCTCAATTCTGAGTTTATATCCGTAATTCTGAGTTTATATCTCTCAATTCTGAGTTTATATCTCAATTCTGAGTTTATATCTCAATTCTGAGTTTATATCAGTCAATTCTGAGTTTATATCAGTCAATTCTGAGTTTATATCGTAATTCTGAGTTTATATCGCAATTCTGAGTTTATATCCGTAATTCTGAGTTTATATCGTAATTCTGAGTTTATATCCGTAATTCTGAGTTTATATCGTAATTCTGAGTTTATATCTGTAATTCTGAGTTTATATCCGTAATTCTGAGTTTATATCTGTCAATTCTGAGTTTATATCCGTAATTCTGAGTTTATATCTGTCAATTCTGAGTTTATATCCGTAATTCTGAGTTTATATCTGTCAATTCTGAGTTTATATCCGTAATTCTGAGTTTATATTTGTAATTCTGAGTTTATATCCGTAATTCTGAGTTTATATCTCTCAATTCTGAGTTTATATCTCTCAATTCTGAGTTTATATCTCTCAATTCTGAGTTTATATCTCAATTCTGAGTTTATATCTCAATTCTGAGTTTATATCCGTAATTCTGAGTTTGTTTATATCTCAATTCTGAGTTTATATCCGTAATTCTGAGTTTATATCTCAATTCTGAGTTTATATCTAATTCTGAGTTTTATCGTAATTCTGATTTATATCCGTAATTCTGAGTTAATATCTCAATTCTGAGTTAATATCTCAATTCTGAGTTTATATCTCAATTCTGAGTTTATATCCGTAATTCTGAGTTTATATCCGTAATTCTGAGTTTATATCCGTAATTCTGAGTTTATATCTCTCAATTCTGAGTTTATATCTGTAATTCTGAGTTTATATCCGTAATTCTGAGTTTATATCCGTAATTCTGAGTTAATTCTAATTCTGAGTTTATATGTAATTCTGAGTTTATATCCTAATTTGAGTTTATATCTCAATTCTGAGTTTATATCTCCAATTCTGAGTTTATATCCAATTCTGAGTTTATATCTCAATTTAGTTTAACCGTAATTCTGAGTTTTTTTTTTATATTCTCAATTCTGAGTTTATATCCGTAATTCTGAGTTTATATTCAATTCTGAGTTATATCTAATTCTGAGTTATATCTAATTCTGAGTTTATATCCTAATTCTGAGTTTATATCTCAATTCTGAGTTTATATCCGTAATTCTGAGTTTTTTTTGGTTTATATCTAATTCTGAGTTTATATCCAATTCTGATTTTTTATATTAATTCTGAGTTTATATTAATTCTATTTATATCCCAATTCTGAGTTTATATCCTTTAATTCTATTTATATTAATTCTATTTATATCCTTTAATTCTGAGTTTTAAATATCTCAATTCTGAGTTTATATTAATTCTGAGTTTAATCCTAATTCTGAGTTTATATCCGAATTCTGAGTTTATATCCTAATTCTGAGTTTATATCGTAATTTGAGTTTATATCTAATTCTGAGTTTATATCTAATTCTGAGTTTATATCCAATTCTGAGTTTATATCTCAATTCGAGTTTATATCGTAATTCTGAGTTTATATCTAATTCTGAGTTTATATCCGTAATTCTGAGTTTATATCTCAATTTTTTATATCCAATTCTGAGTTTATATCCTAATTCTGAGTTTATATTAATTCTGGGTTTTCTAATTCTGAGTTTATATCCAATTCTGAGTTTATATCCTAATTCTGAGTTTTATCTCAATTCTGAGTTTATATCCGTAATTCTGAGTTTATATCTCAATTCTGAGTTTATATCCGTAATTCTGATTTGTTTATATCTAATTCTGAGTTTATATCCAATTCTGAGTTTATATCCTAATTCTGAGTTTATATCCGAATTCTGAGTTTATATCTAATTCTGAGTTTATATCTAATTCTGAGTTTATATCCAATTCTGAGTTTATATCCTTTTCAATTCTGAGTTTATATCCGTAATTCTGAGTTTTATCCGTAATTCTGAGTTTATATCTAATTCTGAGTTTATATCCAATTCTGAGTTTATATCTTCAATTCTGAGTTTATATCCGTAATTCTGAGTTTTATCTTCAATTCTGAGTTTATATCCGTAATTCTGAGGGTTTATATCTTCAATTCTGAGTTTATATCCGTAATTCTGAGTTTATATTTTAATTCTGAGTTTATATCCGTAATTCTGAGTTTATATCTTCAATTCTGAGTTTATATCCTTTCTTTTTAATTCTGAGTTTATATCCTAATTCTGAGTTTATATCCTAATTCTGAGTTTATATTCTCAATTCTGAGTTTATATCCTAATTCTGAGGGTTTATATCTCAATTCTGAGTTTATATCCGTAATTCTGAGTTTGTTTATATCTCAATTCTGAGTTTATATCCGTAATTCTGAGTTTATATCTAATTCTGAGTTTATATCCATAATTCTGAGTTTATATCCGTAATTCTGAGTTTATATCTAATTCTGAGTTTATATCCTAATTCTGAGTTAATATCTCAATTCTGAGTTTATATCCGTAATTCTGAGTTTATATCCATAATTCTGAGTTTATATCTTCAATTCTGAGTTTATATCTGTAATTCTGAGTTTATATCCGTAATTCTGAGTTTATATCCGTAATTCTGAGTTAATATCTCAATTCTGAGTTTATATCCGTAATTCTGAGTTTATATCCGTAATTTTGAGTTTATATCTCAATTCTGAGTTTATATCTCAATTCTGAGTTTATATCCGTAATTCTGAGTTTATATCTCAATTCTGAGTTTATATCCGTAATTCTGAGTTTATATCTCAATTTTATATCTCTCAATTCTGAGTTTATATCCGTAATTCTGAGTTTATATGTCAATTCTGAGTGTATATCTCAATTCTGAGTTTATATCTCAATTCTGAGTTTATATCCTAATTCTGAGTTTATATCTCAATTCTGAGTTTATATCCGTAATTCTGAGGTTTATATCTCAATTCTGAGTTTATATCCGTAATTCTGAGTTTATATCCAATTCTGAGTTTATATCCAATTCTGAGTTTATATCCGTAATTCTGAGTTTATATCGTAATTCTGAGTTTATATCTCAATTCTGAGTTTATATCCTCAATTCTGAGTTTATATCCGTAACTCTGAGTTTATATCCGTAATTCTGAGTTTATATCGTAATTCTGAGTTTATATCTAATTCTGAGTTTATATCTCAATTCTGAGTTTATATCCGTAATTCTGAGTTTATATCTCAATTCTGAGTTTATATCTGTAATTCTGAGGTTTATATCTCAATTCTGAGTTTATATCCGTAATTCTGAGTTTATATCTCAATTCTGAGTTTATATCCAATTCTGAGTTTAATCTAATTCTGAGTTTTATTCCGTAATTCTTCCAATTCTTTTTTTCCGAATTCTGATTTTTCCTAATTCAGTTTATATTCCAATTTATTTAACCGTAATTTGAATTAATCCAATTTATTTATATCCGTAATTCTGAGTTTGTTTTACTAATTCTGAGTTTTATCCGTAATTTGATTTATATCCAATTCTAGTTTATTCGTAATTCTAGTTTTTCCTAATTCTGAGTTTTATTCAATTTGATTTAAGTAATTTATTGTTTAATTCCAATTTGATTTATACCGTAATTTGAGTTTTTCCAACTGAGTTTTAACTCAACTGAGTTTAACCAAACTGGTTATTCCAAACGAGTTATATCTTTAATTCTGAGTTTAACTGTAATTCTGAGTTTAACCTAACTGGTTTAATCCAATTCTGGTTAATATTAATTCTGGTTTTTCTGAATTCTGAGTTTATATCCTAATTCTGAGTTTTATCCGTAATTCTGAGTTTAATCCGAATTCGAGTTTATACTCTCAATTCTGGTTTATATTGTAATTTGAGTTTTATGTATTTGGTTTAATCCGTAATTCTGATTAAATCTCAATTTATTTAACCTAATTCGAGTTTATACCGAAGAGTTTTACTCAATTCTGATTTAAAATTTAGTTTATACCGTAATTTGATTTATTTAATTTGATTTATATGTAATTCTGAGAATCTCAATTCTGATTTATATTCAATTTGGTTTAATTAAATTTGGTTTAATTCCAACTATTTAATCCGAATTCTGAGTTTAATTCTAATTTGAGTTTAATTGTTATTCTGAGTTTATATCCAATTCTGATTTATATCCTAACTGATTTATATCTAATTCTAGAATTAATTTCGTATCTCTACATAAGTGTTTCTCAGCTTTGAATCTACTGATTGTGTTTGATTTACAGATGCTTTGGACACTTTCAGCAAAAAAGGTAAAAATTAAAATTGTTGACATACAGGAGTATGATCATGTATGAAGCGTATGAGTTAATGAGACTGTTTTCCAGAGCTGACGGTGACTCAGAAAGAGCTGAATGATTGTGAGAAGCAGAAGAAGCTGTGTGTGATGTCCAGCACCGACTGTCGCTATATGGCTTTAGATGGAGCTCCTCGAGTTCCCAGAACCCCTGGTACAAGACTTTTCTGAGCCTAAAACCACTCAGACTGGGTTTACCATCACATCTGCTGTTGATTTAGGTTTAATTTCTGTTTTTGTCCTCAAGAGAACTTCCTGAACACATCGTGTCACTATCTGATCCATGAGGATTCGTTGACCTGCAGATGGATTCAGACAATAGACGTCAGATCAGAAACCATCAGCAGCTTTATTTTTAGCCGGTAACCTCATCATTACTGCTGCTTTGATATAATGAATAAACCTCTATGAGTTGACATGTTAATGTAGTTTTTGTTTTGTAGAGTCCAGGACTTGTACTACTGTCCTGCCATTTTAAACATCTATTCAACTTTCAATTTAACCATCAAATCAAAGAGCGTCATCAGCCAGAAAGAGCAGTTCTCTGACGTCTATCCGCTGATCATTAAAGATATAAGTAAGATGACGGTATTATTTTGATTGATTTGATTTTAGCATTAAATGATGGTGATAAATGTGACCCTGGAGCACCAAACCAGTCATAAGGTAACATTTTTGAAATTGAGATTTATACATCATCTGAAAGCAGAATAAATACGCTTTCCATTGATGTGTGGTTTGTTATGATAGGACAATATTTGTAAATCTGGAATCTGAGGGTGCAAAAAAATCAAAATATTGAGAAAATCGCCTTTAAAGTTGTCCAAATGAAGTTCTTAGCAATGCATATTACTAATCAAAAATTATTTTTTTATATATTTACGGTAGGAAATTTGCAAAATATCTTCATGGAACATGATCTTAATATCCTAATGATTTTTGTCATAAAAGAGAAATGGATAATTTTGACCCATACAATGTATTGTTGTCTATTGCTACAAATATACCTGTGTTACTTATGACTGCTTTTGTGCTCCAGGGATACACATTTGATAAACAGACTACAGAAGAATCTGCTGATTGTGTAAATGTTGTAGTTCAGGCTCCTCGGCCGCTGATCACGTCTGTTAATGCCACCAACTCGTCAATCAACGTCACATGGACCAGCGGGAAAATACCACTAAACATCACTAAATGCAAAATTCGTTACAAGCGTCTCAACACAGAGTCATGGACAGAGGTCAGAAATTGGTTGAAAATAAGTTGTGGATGTATATTGTGATAAAGTGCAGTAATGTCTACCTGTCGGAATTCATAGATAATTAAGATAAATAATACTATATATATATATATATATATATATTATTCATTTTATTTTTTAAATGCATTATCCATTTCAAACGTCTCAACACAGAGTATGCACAGAAGTCAGAAATGGACAGAAATTGCTTGAAAATAAGTTTATTTAATTTTATTTTGATTAAGTGGAGAAATATCTACTTGTCAGAATTCATAGATAATTAGATAAATACTAATAATAATAATTTTATATTTTATTTTTTACTTTATTTTAATAATGTACTTTTTAATTTAATTTTCATTATTTTTATTTAATCATTTTATATTCTTATAATATAAAATATTTATTTAATTTTATTTTGATTAGGTGGAGAATATATACCCATCAGAATTCATAGATAATTAAGATAAATACTAATAATAATAATAATAATAATAATAATAATATTTTATTTTGATTTTATTTTAATAATATTTATTTTAGTTTTTTGTTAACAACTGTTTATTGATTTTTTTTTTCTCCTGGGAACAGTAGCATAAAACAAAAAGCAGCTGTACAAATTTAGAGCTCACCCCAAACCCATCCCACCCCCTGGTAGACTAAAAAAAAAAAAAAAATAATATTTAATTATTTTAATAATAATAATAATAAAAAATTACATTATTTTTATTTTAATCATTTTATTTTTTTATTAGTGGAAAAATATCTACCTGTCAGAATTATATATAATAGAATAGAATAGAATAGAATAGAATAGAATAGAATAAGCCCAGTTTTATACAATTAATTGTTAGAATTCTGAAGTATGATGTAATCTGATTGACTGATGATGTCTAGAGATGCACTCTTGTGTTTGTATCTCAGACTGCAGATTTCCCAGCTTCAGTGGAGTCTCAGTTCGTGATCGAGGGTTTACAGGCCTTCAGTGAGTTTCGTCTGAGCGTCTCCTGCTTTCACGGATTCGGCCGATGGAGCGACTGGAGCCAGGAGACTCAAGTGAAGACGACAGAGAGCCGTGAGTGATGAGAACAGGACTTTAATATGATTCTCACACAGACTGAGGTTTGCTAATACGTTTGGCTGCCGTATTTCTGCAGACTCTGTTGATATTCTCCTTGATTCCTTTAACTCAAAAGTTATGAATGTTATTGATGGTATTGCTCCTGTGAAAGTCAGTAAGAAGACTGGCAGACAAAAAGCACCCTGGAGAAAATCAACAGCAGGTCAGAGTATGAAAAGACGATGCAGAAAAGCTGAGCGGATGTGGCGGAAGACGAAACTCGAAATTCACTATAGCATCTATAAAGACAGCTTTCATGCTTTCAATGTGGAACTAGCCACAGCTAGACAGACCTTCTTCTCAAATCTTATAAACAGTAATTTAAACAACACTCGCACTCTTTTTGCTACTGTTGAGAGACTAACAAACCCTCAAGTCAGATTCCCAGTGAAATGCTCTCCGAGAGTAAATGCATTGAGTTTGATTTCTTCTTTTCTGAGAAGATCAATAATATCAAAGAGGCGATTAGCATATCCTCAAGTTATGCAGAGGTCAGACAGATTTGACCTCAATTTCAAAAAGAAGTTACTATGTCTGTTTTTGAAGCAATTGATAGCAAAATTTTGGAAGAAATAGTACAGCACCTTAAATCGTCAACCTGCTATCTTGACAAACTTCCCACATCCTTTAAAGGGTTAGTTCACCCAAAAATGAAAATTAGCCCATGTTTTACTCACCCTCAAAGCATCCTAGGTGTATATGACTTTTTTTCTTTCAGACAAATCCAATCGGAGTCATATTAAAATTTTTCATTGCTCTTCCAAGCGTTAGAATGGCAGTAGGTAGTAGTCAAATAAAGCGCATCCATAATAAAACGTGCTTCACACGGCTCCGGTGGGTGGATAAAGGCCTCCTGTAGTGAATCAATGCATTTTTGTAAGAAAAATATCCATATTTAAAATGTTATACTTTTTTTCTCACTTCGCTGACTGGCATACGTGCAAGCTGTTCCGGAGGATGACGTAGAACGTCTGAAAGTGAACTAACCCTTTAATTGTTTAGAAGCAGATCTGTTAGAAGTGGTGAACACCTTACTACTTTCTGGGACTTTTCCAAACTCCCTGAAAACTGCAGTTGTTAAGCCCCTCCTGAAAAAGAGCAATCTTGATAACACCATATTGAGCAACTATAGACCAATATCAAATCTTCCTTTCATAGGTAAGATTATTGAAAATGTAGTTTTTAATCAGCTGAACTACTACTTAAACTCAAATGGATACCTGGACAATTTTCAATCTGGTTTCCGAGCACATCACAGCACAGAGACAGCACTCATAAAGATAATAAATGATGTTCGCTTAAATTCTGACAAAATATCAGTGCTGGTACTACTAGATTTCAGTCCTGCGTTTGACACTGTGATCATAACATACTTCTAGAGAGACTGGAAAACTGGGTTTCTGGGCTTTCTGGGATGGGACTCAAATGGTTCAGGTCATACTTAGAAGGGAAAGGTTATTATGTGAGTATAGGAGAGCATAAGTCTAAGTGGATATCCATGACATGCGGAGTCCCACAAGGCTCAATTCTTGCACCGCTCTTGTTTAGCCTGTATATGCTCCCACTAAGTCAGATAATGAAAAAGAACCAAATTGCCTATCACAGCTATGCTAATGATACCCAGATTTACCTATAGCCTATAACTACAGCCCCATTGACTCCCTCTGCCAATGCATTGATGAAATTAACAGTTGGATGTGCCAGAACTTTCTTCAGTTAAACAAGGAGAAAACTGAAGTCATTGCATTTGGAAACAAAGATGAAGTTCTCAAGGTGAATGCATACCTTGACTCTCGTTTATAAATCACTCAATGGCCTAGGACCTAAATACATTGCAGATATGCTCACTGAATATAAACCTAACAGACCACTCAGATCATTAGGATCGAGTCAGTTAGAAATACCAAGGGTTCACACAAAACAAGGGGAGTCTGCTTTTAGCGATTATGCCGCCCGCAGCTGGAACCAGCTTCCAGAAGTGATCAGATGTGATTTATATATTTTTTATGATTATTTTACTTCCTTACTTATGTAAAGAACTACCATTGAATTACCATTGTGTATGAAATGTGCTATATAAATAAACTTGCCTTGCTGTATTTCTGCTGTTGTGTTCTGTATTGGTGTGTAAGTTGTGGTTTGTGTTTGCAGTGCCGTCTGCTGCTCTCTCTCTCAGTTATTATGTGGATTCAGATGAAAACTCCGGGATTCGGTGGCTGGTGCTTCTCTGGAAGGTAATACTGTGTGTGTGTGTGTGTGTGTGAGAGAGAGAGAGAGAGAGAGTGTGTGTGTGTGTGTGTGTGTGTGTGAGAGAGAGAGTGTGTGTGTGTGTGTGTGTGAGAGAGAGAGAGTGTGTGTGTGTGTGTGTGTGTGTGTGGGAGAGAGAGAGAGAGAGAGTGTGTGTGTGTGTGTGGTGTGTGTGTGTGGAGAGAGAGAGAGTGTGTGTGTGTGTGGGGAGGTGTGTGTGTGTGTGTGTGTGTGGAGAGAGAGAGTGTGTGTGTGTGTGGGGTGTGTGTGTGAGAGAGAAGAGAGTGGTGTGTGTGTGTGTGAGAGAGAGAGAGTGGTGTGTGTGTGTGTGTGGAGAGAGAGAGAGAGTGTGTGTGTGGGTGTGTTGTGTGTGTGTGGTGGGAGAGGAGAGAGTGCGTGTGTGTGTGAAGAGAGAGTTGTGTGTGTGTGTGGGTGTGTGTGTGTGAGAAGGAGGTTGTGTGTGTGTGTGTGTGTGAGAGAGAGAGAGAGAGAGAGAGTGGTGTGTGTGTGTGTGTGAGAGAGAGATTGTGGTGTTGAGAGAGAGAGAGTGCGTGTGTGTGTGGAGAAGAGAGAGTTTGTGTGTTTTGTGTGTGTTAGTGAGAGAGAGAGAGAGAAGTGGTGTGTGTTGTGTTGTGTGTTGTGTGTGAGAGAGAGAGAGAGTGTTGTGTTGTTTGTGTTGAGAGAGAGAGGTGTTGTTGTGTAAAAGAAAAGAAAGTGTGGTGTGGTGTGTGTGTGTGTGTGTGTGGTCTCTCTTGTGCTGTAAATCACACAGTTGTGTGTGTGTCTGAAGGCTCTGGACGTCACAGATGCTCGAGGACTCATTCGAGGATATGAAGTGTCCTACATGCCCATCAGACAGCCCTCTCTGAAGAAAACCATCCACACCACTCATCTCAAGGTGCAGTTTATTTTATTTTATTATTTACTTTTGATTAAGTGAAGAAATATCTACCTGATAGAGTTCTTAAATACATTTTTATTGTGCGAGTTTTATTTTATTTTATTAATTGTATTTTTATTTTATTATTTACTTTTGATTGAGTGAAGAAATTCTACTGTAGATTCTTAAATTCATTTTTATTTGTGATTTTTATTTTATTTTTTAATTTT
>JALXFT010000433.1:0-13047 GCA_023376895.1 Aspiorhynchus laticeps
TGACTAAGTGTTGGCACTGGTATGCAAATCATTTGTAATTATTTGGAAACATCATCAGTGCACACAGCTGGTGATGTTTATGGTTGTTTTTACCAATAATACAATATGTGTAAATTTATCAGTTTTGACAGAATTTTTTGTCATCTTATTTGCTTTCAAACGGTTAATTTTTATGAACTCTACATTTTATAGCATGGTGACATCTACCACAGAATTAAAGCTTCTCAGTTAGCCTATCAGTACCGCTTTAAAGTTTATATCTTTTAAAAGTCATCCTTATAGAACTAGTGCTATAAAAATACTGTAGACATTTCATTTATTTTGAATATTTCATGAATAATCATGATTATTTAGCTTTTAAGCAGCACTGATAGTTTTAAGAGTAGAAGAGCAGGCTTAGAAGAGAGAGATTCTTCTAAGATACTTGAAAATCCCCATAAGTACCTTGATCATACCTTGGTAGATCAAGGTTCAAAGTTCAAGGTTCTTGTTTATTTGTCACATACACAATCATACAGGGTATAATCAGTAGTGAAATGTAGGTCAGGACAGGTCCGCTCAATGGACAGTGCAAAAAAATAAAAATAAAAGATGACACATAACACAGGAGCATATATTTAAAAATAGGTAGGAATAAGATAAAAAAAATAAGTAAAACCAATAAAATAAAATAAGGAGTAAAATGTGCAATGAACTAAAATGTGCAATACAGTCTACTGTGGATTTAATAAATATTAATATAACCAGGGATGTGCAAGAGGAATGTGCAAACAGGTTGTACCGGGTATGTACACATAGCAGCAATGCGGATGATGGAGAATGATGGGTGTTACAGTTAATTAAATTGAGTCCTGTAGATGTTATGAGACTGAGTTTAGGAGCCTGATGGCCTGAGGGTAGAAGCTCCTCCTCAGTCTCTCAGTTTTTGCCAACACGCTTCTGAAGCGCTTGCCAGATGGCAGTGTGATGAAAAGACGGTTACCGGGGTGATTTGAGTCCTTGATTATTTTTGCAGCTCTGCTTTTGCAGCGTTTGAGGTAGATGTCCTGCAGAGAGGGGAGGGCAGACCCAGAGATGCACTCAGCTAAGCGCACGACTCTCTGCAGAGCTTTGCAGTCCTGATTTGTGGCGTTACTGTACCACACTGAGATGCACTGAGTCAATACACTTTCTATGGCCCCTGAATAGAAAGTTTTCCGGATTGCTGGTGAGACCCTGAATTTCCTCAGCTGTCACAGATGGTACAGTCTTTGCCTGGCTTTCTTGACCTGTGTTTGAATGTGTGCAGTCCAAGTCAGGTCCTCGGAGATGTTTACACCGAGGTACTTGAAGCTGCTCACCCTCTCCACAGGGGTCCCGCTGATCATAAGAGGAGTGTAGGGCCGCTGCGGTCTCTTCCTGAAGTCTACAATCAGCTCTTTAGTTTTGCTCACGTTCAGAGAGAGACAGTTGTCCTGGCACCATGATGTTAGTCTTTCTACCTCACCCAAGTATGCGGTCTCATCATTGTTGGAAATGAGGCCCAGAACCACAGTATCATCAGCAAATTTAACAATAGAAGTGGAGCTGTGAGAGGACACACAGTCGTGTGTGTAGAGAGAGTAGAGCAGGGGACTCAGAACGCAGCCCTGCGGGGGCTCCTACGTTCAGGGTGATGGAGTTGGAGGTGAACTGGCCCAATTTCACCACTTGTGGTCTGCCGGTGAGGAAGTCTTGAATCCAGTCACAGGGTGAAGTGTTTAGGCCGAGGTCTGAGAGTTTGACAGCTAGCTTGGAGGGGACTATAGTATTGAAAGCTGAGCTATAGTCAATGAATAGCAGTCTGACATAGTTGCCATTTTTGCTGTCAATGTGTGTGAGGGAAGAGTGCAGTACCTGAGAGATGGCATCATCAGTAGACCTATTTGGGCGATAGGCAAACTGAAGAGGGTCCAAGGTAGCAGGGATGGAGGAGCATATGTGTTTCTTTAAAAGTCTCTCAAAAACCTTCATGACTGTTGATGTGATGGCAACTGGACGATAGTCATTCAGGCAAGAGGGTTTACTGTTCTTAGGCACAGGGATGATGACAGATTTCTTAAATGAGGTGGGAATCACAGAGGTAGCAAGGGGCTCATTAAAGATGGAAGTAAACAAACCAGCAAGCTGATCGGCGCATGATCTCAGAACGCGGCCGGTAATCCCATCAGGTCCGGCGGCTTTCCTGATGTTTACTCTCCTTAATTCTCTCCGAACCTCGTCCTCCGACACGGTGATAACATGATCAACACGGTGATAACATGATCAACATCACTGCTCTGTCTGCTGCTTCCTGACGTGCTGATCAGCAGAGTCGCGCTGCCGTTGCATTCGAAGCGGCCGTAGCAGGTGTTTAGCTCTTTGGCCAGCAATGGATCTGCACTCACCTTGGCGGAGGGGTTATTTCCAGAGGAACAGATGGTCTTCAGTCCCTGCCACATGCGTCGAGAGTCATTGTGCTGAAAATGTGACTCAATTCTCTCTCTGTATCGGAGTTTAGCAGCTCTAACTGCCCGTCGGAGAGCATAACATGATGCTTTGTAATCGCTCATGTTTCCTGACAGAAGACCAGCGTTGTATGCGGCAGTGCGTTGGTTAACCGCAGCCCGGATTGTTCTGTCCACCCACGGTTTCTGATTAGAGAATGTCCTTATTGTTACCGTTTCAGTGGCTTGGTCAGTTAGCATGTAAACAAAGCTTAATGCTACATCCGTGAACTCGCTGACGTCAGCTGAACTCGCCCGGAACATGTCCCAGTCGACGTCATCAAGAGACGCCTGTAGCATAGCTTCAGAGTGGGAGGACCAGCGCGTCACTTCCCTCACCCCCGGGGATTCCTGAACAATCCTTTGTTTATATTCCGGTGTGAGGAAAATGGCCGCATGGTCCGATTTACCAAAAGCCGGCAGGGAACGAGCTTTATAGGCATTCTTAAACTGAGTGTAGCAATGATCCAGTGTATTCGGTCCTCTAGTTGGACAGTATACATGCTGATGGAAGTTCGGCATGACCTTCCTGAGGTTGGCTTTGTTAAAGTCCCCTGCGATGATAGAGGCAGCGTCAGGGTGTTTGTTGATGTAGCCGCTGATCTCCTCGTGGAGTTTGGACAAAAAGCTCGTGTCTGCCTGAGGTGGAATGTAAACGGCAGTAGCAATGACATCGCGTCGCCCACGGTGTTTCTTTCGCCTCCTGGGATTATTCGGGTGGCCTTTGTTAACCTCGGCGTTCCGAAGAATCTCCGCTGGCCACGCTGGATCCGTGGATAAAGTGTCCAGAAGCAGGTTAGTGCAGCGGTGTCCAATGTCCAAAAGTGTTGTTCTGCCACCCCAATGCGCCTTGCATACGTTGACAGACAGATAACTCCTCTACCAATCACCACGCTGAAGCAGATACTCAGTTCACTTCGTTTAATGGATGACTGGAAGTAGGGTAAAACTAATTACATTTAAGTACATTGAAAAGGAATATTTTACATATGCATCACTAGTGTAACATAAGCACATGTGAAATAACAGTGCATAAGTTTGCATTCATGTATATGAAATAAAGTACTGTAACACCTCAAATCTTTCACATTCCAAACTGTATACTGAATGAATTGCATCATATAGCACCAAAGTAAATGATTAATGATTCATAACTGCTACATAGGTCACACATCTGAGTATAACACAAATAACACATGGTGACACACCTGTATAAAGATTCACATGAAAGTTGCACTTAACAGAAAATACTATCAAATATAGTTGAATTACTCTTTAACATAAACGTACATACCAACGATACTTCCGAAAGACAAGAAATGTAGCAGATGACTTAAGATGAAAGGAACCACAATAACAGGCTGCTCTCTTCCATGCAATAGACTGAAGCTGGTCCTATATTGATGACATCATCAGCGAGTTGTCACTCTTAAAGGAGCCAGCACCTTTTACACAAATAACATGACAACACACTCCCCGTCTGGTATCACAGGATACCAAACCTACTACTAATAAACTAAGAGGAATAAACCAGTCCCTGAATTAGTCTGAAGGAATGAGCATCACCACTTCAGTTATAGGTCTGATGAACAATTTTGGCTCTTCTTTATACATGACCTTGATCTCCACCTTTCGTACCCTTCCATCTGCACTTGGGAACACTCTAGTGATGCGCCCCAGAGGCCACTGGTTACGTTTGGTCTGATTGTCTTTCATAAGAACTACACTGCCCTCCGTGACGTCTTGCCTTTTCAATTGCCACTTCTTCCTAGGTTGCAATGTGGAGAGCTATTGTTTTCGCCACCTGTCCCAGAAGGTGGATGCCAGATTTTGGACCCGTTTCCACTGCTTTCTGTAAAGGTCAGCATGATCGAATTCTCCCGGTGGACAAGGACAAGGACCGTATTTATGAGTGAGTAACGTTGAGGGGGTGAGTATGAGAGGATCCTCCGGGTCCATAGAAACCGGCACCAGTGGTCTGGAATTTATTATTGCCATCGCCTCCGCCATGAATGTTGTGAGAACCTCGTGTGTGATTCTTGATGGTCCCAGCTGCAGCATCATTGAGTCCAAAATCTTCCGAGTTATCCCAATCATTCTCTCCCACACTCCACCCATGTGGGAAGCGTGGGGAGGGTTGAAGATCCATGAACACCCTTGTTCTGCAAGAAACCTTATGACCTTTGTTTCATCCAAGTTGGAAGGGATGTCCAGTTCTCTGCACGCTCCTATGAAATTTGTCCCTCGATCTGAGCGTATCTGCTTTACTGGACCACGAATGGCAATGAAGCGTCTCAGGACGATTATGAAACAAGATGTGTCCATAGACTCCATTACCTCGATATGGACAGCTCTGATGGCTAAACAGGTGAACAACACCGCCCATCTCTTGCTGTTTGTGAGTCCTCCTCTAGTACGGCGGGCAGAAATGGTCCAAGGACCAAATACATCAGTCCCTACGTAACTGAACGGGGGTTCGGTGTTGACTCTGTCCATTGGCAGATCGGCCATCTTCTGTGTTTCACTTCGTCCACGCAGTTTTCGGCAAATCACACATCCAAAGATAAGGGAACATATGCATCTTTTGGCTCCCACAATCCAAAAGCCTGCCATACGAATGGCACCTTCAGTGAAATGTCTCCCTTGGTGTTGAGATTGCTCGTGATAATGTCTCACTATCAAGATTGCAATATGGTGTCGTCGTGGAATGATGATGGGATTGCTTTCATCAAACCCAGTGATCACTCGAGACATACGACCGCCGATTCTTATAAGTCCGTTTTTGTCTATGAGGGGATTCAGTGTGAAGAGAGGACTGCTCTTCGGAATATTCTTGTTATCTTTGATACATCTGAATTCCTCAGCGAAAACTTCCTGTTGCACGGCACGAATGATGCCATTTTTGGCTTGGCTCAATTTGTCTACACTGTATGGTGTCGAACAACAATGCCATCCTTTGCAATCTTTTCCATCTTTGACCAGCTCTCCTTTATAAGTCTGTACAATGTGTATTAGACACGCAATAGCACAAAGGAGTTCCTTCCAATTGGAGAAGCGCTTGAAGCGTTCTGAGCCTAGCTGACTGTCCTTCATTAAGGTGACAAATGCTGACACTTGAGGACGGACTTCAACATCTGTCATAGGATCGACAAGGTCAAACGGGCCTGAGGAGAAGTATGTCTGGTTTGGACATAACAAAAGTGGCGGACCGGTAAGCCATGTTGTGTCTTTCAGGTAGGCTGCAGGTACAGATCTTGTCGCATGGTCTGCAGGATTCTGATCACTTGCCACATAATGCCATTGCCGCGGGTGTATACTACTTCTGATTCTTAGAACTCGGTTATTTACGAAAACGTGGAACCTGCGCTTCTCATTATGAATATAACCAAGGACCACTCTGCTGTCTGAAAAGAAGTTCACATTGTCAAACTCTGTATCCATTTCGGA
Organism: Aspiorhynchus laticeps; assembly: GCA_023376895.1. Classification (NCBI taxonomy): domain Eukaryota; kingdom Metazoa; phylum Chordata; class Actinopteri; order Cypriniformes; family Cyprinidae; genus Aspiorhynchus; species Aspiorhynchus laticeps. The sequence continues at coordinate 5,952 of JALXFT010000433.1, forward strand.
CATTATAAGGTCAGCCATCTGCACAGCCAACACTGCACTGCAGAGCTCAAGACATGGAATGGTCAGCTCTGGCCGGGGAGCTAGCTTCGTTTTTCCCAAGATGAAACTTATCTTGCAGTTCCCATCTGGACTTGAACTTCTAAGATAAGCTACTGCAGCTATAGCCAAAACAGAAGCATCTGAAAAGATGCAAAGCTCTCTCTGTGAAGCTTCAAAAATAGAAACCTTTTGTATAATGTCTTGGGATCTGGAGATGTTGAAGCTCTTGAAGAGAGTCCTTCCATTGCAGCCAAGGTCCCATCTTCTCTGGAGGCAAAGGCGCATCCCAGTCACATGTCTCCGTTGTGAGTTCTCTTATCAGAGCTTTTCCATGAATGACAACTGGAGCTGCGAACCCAAAGGGGTCGTATAAACCGTTCACAGTTGAGAGGACTCCACGACGTGTGAATGGCTTTGTATCACATGACAACTGGAACGTGAACGTGTCGGTAAGGAGACTCCAATTAACTCCAAGGGTACGCTGTACTGGCACTACAACCTTGCCTATGTCCATGTTTCTTAGATCACTAGCTTGTTCCTCCAAAGGAAACGCATCCATAACCTCCTTGCTGTTAGAAGCAATTTTGTGGAGCTTCAGGTTGGAACGTGCCAAGGCTGCTTGGGTCCTCTTGAGGAGATCAATTGCTGCTGCTGCAGACGGTAGTGATCTTAAACCATCATCCACGTAGAAATCCCTTTCTACAAACCTTCCAACATCTGCTCCGAACTCTGACTCTGCCTCCTTTGCTACTTGTCTGAGGCCATAAATCGCAACAGCAGGAGAAGGACTGTTCCCGAAGATATGGACCTTCATCCTGTACTCGATGATGGTCTTCTCTGGGTCGTTATCTTCATACCAGAAGAACCTGAGAAAGTTCCTGTCCTCTGGCTTGACAAGAAAGCAATGGAACATTTGTTGGACATCTGTAGTGAATGCTACCGCTTCCTTTCTAAAGCGCAAGAGCACCCCAAAAAGTCCGTTGTTGAGATCTGGGCCTTTCAAAAGTACATCATTTAGGGAAACCCCATTGTACTGACAGCTTGAATCAAACACCACCCGGATCTGATCTGGCTTCTTTGGGTGATAAACTCCAAAAAGCGGCAAGTACCAACATTCATCATGCTGCTTAAGTGGTGGAGCAATCTCTGCATGACCTTTCGCCAGTATCTTTTCCATGAATGCGAAGAAATTTTCTTTCATAAGTTTCTTGGAAAAAGACCGCTGTAGAGATCTGAAGCGATCTAGAGCCTGCGTCTTGTTGTTTGGTAGGCGTCGCCTCTGAAGTTTAAATGGAAGGGGGGCCACCCAGCTATTTCTTTCATCTTTGTAGAAGCCTTCCTTCATTATACGGAGGAAAGTCAGATCTTCGACAGACAGAGCTAGCTTCTCATCATCCTTTGTTCTCTTGAAGACATCCCATTCTACATGATGTTCATCTTCCCATACAGGTTTTATCACAACAGCCGTAGCTAGAAGACCTGAAGGTTTATCACAAACATTTTCTTTTATGTGATAAGTGTTGGGACATGGCTTGAAGAGTGATTGGCGACCACTATCCAAGGTGTTGGTGAAGAGAACATTGACTCTATCAGGCTTGTGCACCTTGCCTAGGCATACGTTGCCCACTATTACCCAACCAAGATCTAACTTCAGAGCGTAAGGGGCTTCGCGAGGTCCATTTATGTGCGTCATCACTTTATGCACCTTTATGATATCTCTTCCCAGCAGCATCATGATTGGAGCATCCGGGTCAATTTCCGGGATCTGTCCTGCAATATCCTTCAGATGTGGATGATGAAGAGCAACTTGAGGGGTGGGTATCTCAGAGCGATCATCTGGGATGTCGTCACACTCTATTAAGGTAGGTAGAGAATAAATGACTCGACCATCAACTGATGCTACTTGAAACCCATGTGCTCTCCTCCCTGTCTTTTGGGAACCCCAGCACAAGTTTTGAGGTAATAGGAAGAACTGTCACAATTCACATTGAAAACATCAAAGAATTTTGATCTCACCAAAGATCGATTGCTTTGGTCATCGATGATGGCGTAAACCCTGATTGCCTTCTCCCTTTGGCCACTTGGAAACACTGAGACAAGGCAGATTTTGGAGCATGTTTTGCCACTCAAATCGCTACCGCAGACTTCTGTACATTTGGTAGACACATCATCTTCAGAAGAGTCTTTCTTCTCCCCGCCATACTCTTTAGTGACTGTTTGAGCTTTAGCAGGCCTATCCACAGGATTTGGGTGTAGTAAAGAATGGTGTGCTTCACTACCACATTCAGAACATTTGACAAGTTTTTCGCAGTTCCTTGCAACATGTGTTGTTGAGGATATGCATTTAAAGCAAATCCCATTCTGCTTTAAAAAGGCCTTTCGATCTTCAATGGACTTCTCTCTGAACCCACGACATTTGCTGAAAGGATGCGGTTTCTTATGTATAGGACAGTACCTTGTTAAGTCTATCTTGGGTCCTTGAGTTTCACCAGTCGACGAGCTTTGAGGAGAGACGTCCGTTTTGTGAACTGAGATGGATGCTCTGTTAGTGTTCCTGGGATGTTCTGGCCTTAAATGATCAGCTTGAAGGGGAAGGGCAAAGCTAGGATCATTTCGCATTCTGGCTTGTTCTACAACAAAGTTGACAAGTACAGAAAATGGAGGAAAAGGAACTCTGTGTTGTTGTTTGAAAGTATAGCCCAGAGTCATCCACTTATCTTGCAGGTTGAAAGGTAGCTTTTGCACTATGCTGGCTATGCCACGAGCTGTGTCCAAGCACGCCAGACCCAGAAGCACTCCCTCAGATTTTGCTACTAGAAGCTCCATCAGAAGGTCTCCTAACTCCCTGAGTTTCTTCAATTCTTTATTCGAAATCTTTGGGAAAGTCTCCAGTCTCCTGAGTAGTGAGCTTTCAACAACCTCAGGTGCACCAAAACAATCATCTAACCGTTCCCAAATCATCAAGAGACCTCTTTCAGGGTTTGCCACATGCACCGCTCTGATGCGTTTCACTTGCTCCCTAGAATCTGCTCCTAACCACTTGACCAAGAGATCCATCTCCTCTTTAGCTGTGAGATTGAGATCATTAGTGGCAGTAAAGATTGACGCTTTCCAAGATCTGTAATTTTCAGGGTGGTCGTCGAATTGTAAGAGGCCTGTGGAAACAATTTCTCTTCTCGCCATGAATCTAACGAGGTCAGACATGTTCTGATTTGCATCAATGTTTGTATGAGGAGTCAGTGTTGCCAGATTGGGCGGGTTGCCGCCCAATTGGGCTTCTTTTGATCGGTTTGGACCGGAGAATAATGCATTGGGCGGGTAGACAAAATTTGGGCTGCTTTTAAAAAATTAAAAGCCGCCCAATCAGCTGCTTTTTTTCTTCGCATTTATCTTTAGTCATGTTATTTTAATATGTTCGAGCTCAAAGTATCACAGTAAAATAATGTGTAGTGCAGTCATCAACTCATTTTTCCTTAACGCAACCCTTATTGGTTCAGTTTAACCGCGACCTGTCAGTGAATTTACCATCTTTTATGTTGGTGAGATGTGATGACTCGTGTGTGACGGGGTTTTGGCGCTATAAAGGGCAAGATTTAAATGTGCAGCTATTTATTCATTCATTCATTCATTTTAAGTGATTGCGATGGCAAAGTGGCCTAAATATAAGTTACACGAGAAAGAGTCTAGTGACTCAAATCTCACAACGTGGATTATACGTGATGAGAGATGAAAAGAAGATTTCTAAATATAACTGTAACTGAAATGAGAGAACAGTTGAATGATTTATTAAAAATCAAAACTGAATATGGCGATGCTGTTCTGCATCAGAACATCTTTTAAACCGTCCAGACTCTGCAAACTTCTGCATTTTGTTCTAAAATGTGTACTTCGTGAAATACGTGCTGTAGTTCTGTCTGAAGATAAAGCACTAGACAAAGGTAAGCGCATTATTGTTGGTAATTGTTATTATTATTATTTTATTTTTGCTGTCAGATTATCATACAGTATGTATCAATGAATATTTTTTGGCTGTCGGGGGTGTGTGCATGAACGAGAGTAAATGCCAGCTAATTTACATTGCTTTCTGATCAGGTTATTGTGCACTTTTTTGCACAAAAATTAGCTTATGCTTACTGTAGACATTGAAAATTTTTCAGGGTTAAAGTCATCAGTTAATTTCTTGATTGCCGCTTTTAACGCATTTGCCCTCCATGTTCCTGTGAAATTGATTTATCTTTATTTTATTTTGTCATCATTATTTTATTTTAAGGAGATAAAAATGGTCCTTATCAACCTTGATTGACATGGCAATTAAATTCTCTCATCATTTTGGCAGTTAAAAATTTGGGCTGGTTTTTGTTGAAGTGGGCGGGTTTTGGTGAGCTTTTGGGCTGGAAATCGTCAACCCGATCTGGCAACACTGTGAGGAGTGCTTGTGTGAACTCGTACATGAGGTGGAGTTGGAGCACATGACTTGATCTGGGGATAACTGTGAGCATTTATAGCCATATCTTGTGACTGCATGATAGAATTCAAGTGAGCATGCACTGGCAAGTGGCTGAGATCATCAGGTGGTCTCACATGAGCAAAGTAAGGATATTGTCTGTTCTTGACAGAGAGAGATGGCTTTACACTCTGTGGCAGCCTAGGGTGATACTTATCAGGGTAGGGAGCATTTCTGCTAGCTTCCTCCGATTGCTTATCCTGGATATGTGCTTCATTGTCGATGACATTCTCTGAGACTTCCCAAGGTCTAAAGTCTTCACCTGAATCAGGTGCCTCTAACTCATAAGGCAGCAGTTGTGGCTTATTCTCTTGAAACGACTCAGTTGGTGGTGGTGGCGGCCACCAATCTTCAGAAAAAACGGGGGTATCGAGCTGTTTGTTAGCTTGCAGTCTAGCTTGTTCTTGTACATACTCTTTAGTTCTTAGAGTAGTGGCATGAGAACCTGAAGTGTGTTGACTGCTGGATTTGGGGCTTGATACTTTGTCGCTGCTTAGTGCTGACGACAGTGCTTCAGCTTTGGCCACTGCCACAGCAGCTTCCCTTTCAACATCCAGCACTGCTAATTGTGCTTCTAAACATGCTCTCTCCGCATCCAAACGTGCCTTTTGCATCTTTATCTGCATTTCCTTTTCTGCATATTTCACTTTAGCTTTGGCTTCTTCAGCTTCAGCAAGGGCAATAGCAACAGCAGGATTAACAGTCGAGCCCTTTGAGGACGTTGACTGATTAGACCAAGTCACTAGACTGCTTTGAGTTGGTTGCTTTGAATCTTCCATAATTTAGAGCAAGCCGATCTTTGAGTTGCTTGATTTTTCCCTTTTTTGACTCAGTCACATTGAAAGAGACACTCTGACCTTCGCTGCTGTAGATCTGTCTGCGAGGAAGACGTTGTTTTACTGTTCTGCCACCCCAATGCGCCTTGCATACGTTGACAGACAACTCCAGATAACTCTTCTACCAATCACCACGCTGAAGCAGATACTCAGTTCACTTCGTTTAATGGATGACTGGAAGTAGGGTAAAACTGAAAAGAACAATTACATTTAAGTACATTGAAAAGGAATATTTTACATATGCATCACTAGTGTAACATAAGCACATGTGAAATAACAGTGCATAAGTTTGCATTCATGTATATGAAATAAAGTACTGTAACACCTCAAATCTTTCACATTCCAAACTGTATACTGAATGAATTGCATCATATAGCACCAAAGTAAATGATTAATGATTCATAACTGCTACATAGGTCACATATAACACAAATAACACATGGTGACACACCTGTATAAAGATTCACATGAAAGTTGCACTTAACAGAAAATACTATCAAATATAGTTGAATTACTCTTTAACATAAACGTACATACCAACGATACTTCCGAAAGACAAGAAATGTAGCAGATGACTTAAGATGAAAGGAACCACAATAACAGGCTGCTCTCTTCCATGCAATAGACTGAAGCTGGTCCTATATTGATGACATCATCAGCGAGTTGTCACTCTTAAAGGAGCCAGCACCTTTTACACAAATAACATGACAACACAAGTGTTCTTTTGTCATAAATAAATAGTGCAGACGTTAAGCGTGTAAAAAGAGAAAGTAAAAATACGTAAAAGAGTATATAAAAACACAAATTGAGCGGAGCCATCCTTTAACGTCGACTGAACACAGCAGCGCCGGAAGCGGAGAGGTCATTTACATAAATAAGGGAACAATCCATAAAGAATCAACCTCATCTTCTCATGTGCTTAGTATATCAAAGCCATTTCTGTGAAAGGTTATTCTGGATTCTTGCAATTCAGGTTACAACTCGAGTTACAATATAGAAACTGTTTATCTAAAAAAAAATGCATATTCTTTGCAGAATATCTGAGCCTCTGCATTCCATGCAATGAAGGTGAAAATTGATTTTACTGCTCCAAAAAGAAAAAGAAACACACACATGCAGTCATACGCACATGTTGGGTTTCCATATTTTATGGGGACATTCTTGCAGATGGTTCTGTAATAGTTTTTATACTGTACAATCTTTATTTTTTTTTATACCCTTACCCTACCCCTCACACAAAACTTTCTGCATTTAAAAAAAAAATAAAAAAAATAAAATCATTCTGTATGATTTATTTATGCTTCCTCATGGGGACCAAAAAAGGTCAAAGGTCAAAATTTAGTAGCATTACTATCCTTTGGGGACATTTGGTTCCCATAACGTAGGGAATACCAGGATGGACACACACACACACACACACACACACACACACACACACACACATATATATAATATATGTGTGTGTTTGTACTAGAATTTTAACATTGTAGATGCATTCAGCTTTGGTAAATAATAACTATGTCTTTAAATGGCACATCTAGAATCACAGTGTAGATGCTTGATCAGGTAGATGTGTAGTGAATCACACGTGGCCAGTATAAATGAGAGGTGTTGTCCGTGTGACACCGTTTCATCGCATCAGTCTCCTTTTGCACTGGCATTGATAGCACCCTGCTAATGAACAGAGACACTATCAAACAGCACATTAGGAAATGTA
>JALXFT010000434.1:0-28152 GCA_023376895.1 Aspiorhynchus laticeps
GGAGCTGAAGTCATTCTTCTGTGTTTGTCCTTCATCTGTCCTTGCGTCTGGGATTGTGCCGGTCTGTTTAATAAGAGATAATGATTGGTGTGAGTCAGAAGTAGGCCAGCTCACGCTTTATTTTTAACAGCTTCTGGGTGATGAATACTGAATATTGCTTTTATTGTCCATTAAAATCATCCCAAACTCAATCATTTATACAGCGTTTGAGTTCCTTTAAAATCACTTCTGTCTCATTTTCACAAACTAAACATTCAAATTATTAAATAATATCCCCACTAATAATAATCAAACCCACAGGATATTGTAACTTTTGGAATTTTTCATTCATTCATGAAATTGTTCTTATAATAAATGGCAAAATTATTGTTATTATCATTGTTGTTGTCATTATTTAATTATTGTTCTTATAATTATATATATAATAAAGGCCCTGGGAACCCCTGGTTTATGTGATTAGAGTTACCCTAACCCTAATTTATTATTGTTATACTGTGTTATGATATGATGATGATGATAATAATAATATAATGTATAATAACAATAACAATCAACAATCATAATAATAATAATAATCATTTCGTTTATATTTAGTTAATTATAGTTGTTATAATAAATTAATAATGATAATTTGATTATTATTATTATTATTAGTGGTAGTATTAGTATTAGTATTGTTCTGGTTCTGTATTACTGTATTATAATAAAGGACATTATTATTAGTATTATAATAATATTATTTTTATAATAATATTATAATAAGTGCTAATTTATATATTATTATATTATAATAATTTATTAATTATTATTATAATTATTATTATAAGGGGATAATTTATGGTATCTGATGCTTTTATAATAATATTATAATAAAGTATAATTTATATATTATTATTATTAATTATATTATAATAAAGGGCTACATTATTATTATTATTATTATTATTATTAATGTTTAAATAATTAAAGGATAATTTATTATGCTCTTATAATAATAAAGTGCTAATTTTTATTATTATTATTATTAATTATATATAATAAAGGGCTACATTATTATTAATATTAATGTTATAATTTAACAGGATAATTTATTATGATTATACTGATTGCTCTTATAATAATAAAGTGCTAATTTATTATTATTATTATTATTAATTATATCATAATAAAGGGCTACATTATTATTATTAGTTATTATAAAAGTATTATATACAGGATAAGGTTTATTATGATTATACTGATTGCTCTTATAATAATAAAGTGGTAATTTTTTATTATTATTATTATTATATAATATCATAATAAAGGGCTACATTATTATTATTAGTATTATTATAAAAGTATTTTATACTTAAAATAAAGGGTTTTATTATGTATTATTATTATTATTATTATTATATAATTATTTTTTTATTAAAATTCTATTATACATGGCTAATGTATTATTATTATTATTATATAATTATTTTTTATTAAAATTCTATTATACATGGCTAATGTATTATTATTATTATTATTATTATATAATTATTTTTAATTAAAATTCTATTATATATGGCTAATGTATTATTATTATTATTATTATTATTATTATATAATTATTTTTTATTAAAATTCTATTATACATGGCTAATGTATTATTATTATTATTATTATTATTCTATAATTATTTTTTATTAAAATTCTATTATACATGGCTAATGTATTATTATTATTATTATTATTATTTATAATTATTTTTATTAAAATTCTATTATCATGGCTAATGTATTATTATTATTATTATTATTATTATATAATTATTTTTTATTAAAATTCTATTATACATGGCTAATGTATTATTATTATTATTATTCTCAGATGTGTTAAACAGTCCTGATTAGCGTCTGTCAGCAGATCTCTCATATATCTGCACATTGAAGGATCCGCTGATAGACACAGATGTGAAACGCTCTCGTGTGTTTCTGTGTGAGCGCTCGGTGAAGAGAAGTGTTTGTGGGAAAAGCCGGTCCTTTAGCACAAGAGTCCTAATGCAGCGTTGTGTTTGATCTCCAGACTCCGGCTGAAGGCTGAGGTTTCTCTGGATGTTACGTGTATGAAGGTCCTTACGATGAAGATCTTCAGGCTGGACTCTGGAGAAACACCTGCGCTCTGCTGGACCTCCAGGACTCGGAGCTCCTTCACTAACATCAGAATGAACGATGGACAGTCTCACACCGGAGAACTGTGAGGAGTCCCGTTATTAACACTTCTCCTGAAGGGCTCGGCGCTGTCGGAGGATCACTGTGAACCACTGTTGAGCTTCAAAGCTCCTTTCCAGCCAAATCTCCTTCATTCTCTTCACACAAACCTCTGCTGTGTTTCTCTGGCCTCCTGATCTGTATTAGTAACCAATGACACCTTCTTAAAAGTCAACACGACGGACTCATTCCCTTATATCCATGCTCTTATTAGTGTACGTTATTTCCAGTAAATGATATGTTTGTCTTCGTAATCGTTCATCGTGTTCCCAGCTAACTGGAAACGTTCCTATAACGTTCTTTAAAGGTTATGTGAATGCTAAGAGAGGCATTCTTACAATAATGTTTATGGAACATTTTTAATATACGTTCTTATGATGTTATTAGTACGTTCTCTGAACTTCATGTTCGATAACATTCATCAGTAAAATCAATGCGACGTTCTCGTCCAAATTATAAAATGGAATGTTGCTCTAATGCAGTGGTTCTCAAACTTTTTAGGCGTTTAACGTCTTCTCTCAAACTAAAGTATTTTAAAAACTTGCACATCATTTGTTTGCAATCTATTGTATATTTTTAAATGCACATGCTTACTAATTGATGCACGTGTTAAAACAGATGATGCAATCCTCCTCTCCTTCTAAACTCTTAAGTGTACCTATTTGCCACCTTACTTTATATTATTCCCTCTCTTTTATTCCACAATGGAGCGCGTGTACCATGAGTTTGAGAACCGCTGCTCTAATGTTCACCATTACCAAGAAAATAATGTGTATAACTACATCAACTGTGTTTAAATGTTGAGAGAACATTCAAATGTAACATTCTCATGTTTTAGAAATGATAGAATGTAACATTCCTCTCAACATTCCTTTAAACATCAAAAAGGCTGATTTGAGAGAACATTTAAATGTAACATTTTCACAATGTTTTCAAACTGATAAAAGGATTTTTTTCTCTAATGTTTGCAAAAACAAATTCCTTAAAATATGATAAAAATTGGTGTCGTAAAAGTTAAGAGAATGCTTTCTAAAATAATAGAATGGAATGTTCCTCGAACGTTTGCAAAACCAAGAAAAATTCTTAATACATAAATATGTATTTCAACATTTTTATGATTTCAAAATGATAAAATGGAATATTCCAAAACCAAGAGAGAAACATTATTTATAAAAATGGGTGCATTTTCAAAATGATTGAATCTAAGAAACATTCTTAATGCATAAAAAATCTAGATATTTTCACATTTAAAAAACATTCAAAATAATGTGTTCACAACTTAATGTTAATGTTGTCAAAACATTCTTAGAACGTCTTTTGTTAGCTGGGTCTTTCATTATGATTAAAATGGTTTTACTGTACTGCACTTGTGCTTTAAAACAACGTGAACTGCAAAAACACACCGTTCTTCAATCAATAGTTACATTTATTAACAATGATAACTAAGTTATCAATTATTCCATCATGTGTTGTTCATAAATGCAATTTTTCACAATGAAATTAACATGCATTTGATTTACAGCAGGATTCATTCACTGTGCATCATTTTATGAAAACATCCATATTTTCATGTTCATAACTCTTGAATTTATTGATGATTCCCTCTCAAACAATCCATGATGTCTGAATAAATGCTTCATTTCTTTCACAAGATTGAAAGCATGATTCAGTATATGACAACTTCATATTTTTATTCAATCACACTCATGTTCAATGGTGCCAAATGCAAAATTATACAAAATTTTGAAGGAATAATTCAAACACAAACCCAAATTAATTCCTCCCGTGTCTCACTGTCAACGTTTTTCTATGAAAATCTAAGAAACTGAAAGAAAGCAGATTAATCTTGGAACTGTGGACTCTGAATATTGATTTTTGAATTTGCCTAAAATAATAACAGCGTTGCATCTTGTGTTGTCTGAATGTTTTGTTTCTGAGCTCTCTTTGATTCAGGTCTGCTGTGTGTTATGAATTACTGTAGGTGTTATTAATATTCTGTACTCTGATGTCAGTGTCATGTGTGTTGTGTTCACACACGTTCATGTCTTCAGGATGAAGTGCGGATCACAGATGATGGTTCATCTTCATGTTTCAGAAGCTGTTAGGATTCAAACAATTTGCACTGTAAAAAATTCAAATTGAGAGATTTGCTAAATGCTTTTATGATCTTGCATATGAAATGCATTTTAGCAAGTAGAGATGCAGGTGACAGTGTGACATTGCACAGGTAAATCTCACAATAAAAAATAAAAATAAACATATTTCATCCAAAAAATAATAATAAAAGAAAAAATAAAGAAAAATAAAGCCACTTTTATTTATTTTTTAATTTAATTTAATTTAATTTAATTTAATTTAATTTAATTTAATTTAATTTAATTTAATTTAATTTAATTTAATTTTATTTAATTTTATTATACTGTGACATTTTCAAGACACTTTACTGATAGCAAAGCATTTAAATATCATGATAGAACTTGATCTTTAAAAAAAAAGAGAAACAGTATTTTATGAATATTTTTTATTTATTTATTTTGTATAACATCTGTGTTTTGAGGGAAATGTCACGAAACTAATGTCTCAAAGCAGAAAATAATTTTTTTATGTTCCTTTTTATTTATTTATTTTTTAATTTAATTTAATTTAATTTAATTTTATTTAATTTTATTTTATTTTATTTTATTTTATTTTATTTTATTTTATTTTATTTTATTTTATTAAATTTTATTAAATTTTATTTTATTTTTATTTTATTTTATTTTATTTTATTTTATTTTATTTTATTTTGTTTTGTTTTATTTTATTTTATTTTATTTTATTTTATTTTATTACACTGTGACATTTTCATGACACTTTACTGATAGCAAAGCATTTAAATATCATGATAGAACTTATTTTGTATAACATCTGTGTTTTGAGGGAAATGTCACAAAACTAATGTCTCAAAGCCGAAAATAATTCTATTATTTTTTTAATGTTCCTTTTTTCATTTGATTTTGAGGTTAAATATGTCCTTCATATATTTTTAGTGAGATTCACCTGTACATTTTTATTACTTATTAAATGTGATTTCAGGCAGAATGGAAGAAAGAATTTAAAATAGACGTGATTGAAACTTGTTGCTTTTATTTTCAGTATTTTCTTACAAACAAACAGCATATAGTATGAAATCTAACTGTTCAGTGTTTAAGCATCAAAATTCTTTTGCATCATTTTATGAATCCATATGTGACTTTCTGGAATATTTTACCAAAGCGAACAAATATGAGATTCAGCACATTTTGTGTATAAGACTTATGCATCATATGAATTATAATGTTGATGATTATGGCATAAAGGAGTTTATGTTGTCACTGTGATTCTGAAGATGTTTTCTTACTGAAGTCATTTAATGTGCTTTAATTTGTTTGTTGTTTATGAAACATGATTACCCATGAGCCTCTTCTCTGAGCCGATTCACATGCAATAACTGGTTAATATACCAACACTTGTTTTTTTCTCTGTGATGAAAAAGTGAAAAAGCCTCAATCATCAAATCTGAATATTCCATATCAACGTTTGCAATAATAATAAAAACATGTTGTGTTTCTTTAAGAAGTCTGTCCTCTGTTAAATGTAAACTTTGCTATTCTTAAAACATAATAATGTTTTTTAAATGTTATATAAGACAAAATGTTCTTAAAGTAATGTTTATGGAACACTCTTATACATTTATTAATATTTGATGTACATTCTCATAACATTGAGAGAAAATGTTCTTGGAACAACATTACAACATAAATGTTCAAATAACAAACTTTTGGGTGAAAAGTAGAATATTGTAAGAAATTTGTTTATAACCTTTAAACAACGTTCTAATCATGACAAGAAAACTGGATATTTTAAGGTTCTTAGAATATTGAAAATTAACGTTTAAATAATGTTATATTTTGGGCAAAAATTAAATTAGTAGAATGTTTATTTAAAAATAACGTTAAAGTAAAATACAATTTTGGGTGAAAAAGTTAGAATTCTGTTGTAATAATGTTTAATCATGCAAGAAAACTAGACATATTAATGTTCGTAGAATATTAAAAATAAACGTTAATGTTAAATTTTGCATAATTTTTTTAGAACACTGCAAGAAATATTCTAACCATTAAATAACATTATAATCATGAAAATAAAACTAGACATTTTAATGTTCTTAGAATATTGAAAATAAATATTTAAATAACGTTATATTTTGGGCAAAAATTAAGTGAATAAAATGCTGTTTTGTAACCTTTAAGTAACGTTATAATGGACATTTTAATATTCTTAGAATATTAAAAATAAACGTTATATTTTAAGTAAAATAGTTAGCAGAACGTCGTAAACAGATTTTGTAGCCTCTGATCACAACAAGAAAATTGCACATTTTCATATTCTTAATATTAATAACAAACATTCAATTAACGTTTTAATAATGTTATATTTTGGGCAAAAAATAAAATTAGTAGAAGTCTGTAAGAAATGTTTTTGTAAACTTAAATGTTCTAATCATGTTAAGAAAACTGAACATTTTAATGTTCATGGAATATTAAAAATAAACGTTCAAATAATGTTATATTTTGAGTAAAAAAAAGGTAGCAGAACGTTGTCAAAAAAAGTGTAACCTTTAAATAATGCTATAATCACAACAAGAAAATTAGACGTTATCACATTATTAATATTAATAACAAACATTCAAATAACATACAATTTTGATTGAAAACAAAGTTTGTAAAATATCGTAAGAAACATTTTTGTAACCTTTAAATAATGTTCTAATCAAGAAGACTAGATATTTTAATATTCTTAGAATATTGAAAATTAACTTTTAAATAATGTTACATTTTGGGCAAAAATAAAATTAGTAGAAGTCTGTAAGAAATATTTTTGTAAACTTTAAAGTTCTAATCATGTTAATAAAACTGATTATTTTAATATTAATGTAGAATGCTAAAAATAAATGTTCACATAATGTTACATTTTGTGTGAAAAAGTTAGAATTCTGTAAGAAACGTTTTAATAATGTTTAATCATGCAAGAAAATTGTAATGTTCGTAGAATATTAAAAATAATCGTTTTAATAATGTTATATTTTGGGCAAAAATAAAGTGAATAAAATGCTGTAAGAAACGTTTTTGTAACCTTTAAATAATGTTCTAATCATGAAGACTAGATATTTTAATATTCTTAGAATATTGAAAATTAACGTTTTAATAATGTTATATTTTGGGCAAAAATAAAATTAGTAGAACTCTGTAAGAAATGTTTTTGTAAACTTTAAGGTTCTAATCATGTCAAGAAAACTGAACATTTTAATGTTCATGGAATATTAAAAATAAACGTTCAAATAATGTTATATTTTGAGTAAAAAAAAGGTAGCAGAACGTTGTCAAAAAAAAGTGTAACCTTTAAATAATGCTATAATCACAACAAGAAAATTAGACGTTATCACATTATTAATATTAATAACAAACATTCAAATAACATACAATTTTGATTAAAAACAAAGCTGTAAAATGTCATAAAGAAGACAATGTTCCTATGTTATCTAAACCTAAAAGTGTTCACTGTGTTGAACTAAACTCAGCACATAAGCATCTATATTTCGAGTGGTTTGATATTTCAGATCTACAGAAACACACACGTGATGGAAACGCTTCAGCGATGAATAATGAAGCCCTGACTCTATTAATCAGCAGCTCCGGGTCTAATTGCAAACAATAGCCGGCAATTAAATGTCAAGAAAAGCACAATTAAAGGTCATTAGCGTCTGTGTTGCTGTATAAAGACTCCAGATGTGAGCCGATCGCTTGACACGACTCAGTTGTTGCTTATTTCATTTATTCTTTCACACAAGAGGCTGTGTTTAGAAAGAGAGCAGCAGCGTGTCGAGTTATTATTATATCAGACAAGAAGATAATCCTGAGGACCAACTTATGCAAGGAAATAAATAAATAAAATTATAAGGAAATTGTTTAAAATCTGGGCATGATTAGTATTATGGGGGTCAAATTTACTGAATTCAATATAACTCACCAAAAGTCACACTATTAAAAAAAGGTAAACCTTTAATTTTAATATTTCTTACATTGCAAAATATAATACTTTTTTTTTTATTTCAATTCCCAGGATTCTCTGACAGCTCTTATTTTTCATCAAAATAATTGTTTTTTCTTTGTTTTATCATATCAGAGATAATTGTCAAATTAGGGTTTAGGTTACATCTTTTGTTATTGAATTGCATGTTTTGTATTGTGCGCCTTCTATATATTAGTATTATATAATATAACTCAGAATGAGGAAAAGCTGCTTGTTTTCTCTTTATCACGTGTTTTTAAGGTGGTTATCAGTATATTAGCCATATGTTTTTTTTACTGTAAAATTAAGTTAAAGCTGTACAACTTCAAATTATGCTACTGTATTTTTATGGTAGAGTGAATTATATATATAAGTTTACATCTCACAATTCTGAATTTATATCTTGCAATTTAATTTTTTTGTTGTTCTCATAATCCTGATTTTTTTTCTGCCATGAAAAAAATATATTTTATTATTTTTTTTATTTTGTCTCACAATTTTTTTACCTTTTCTTGCCATTGCAAGTTTGTATCTGACAATTCTGACTTTTTGTCCTTCACTTCAGAATTTATATGTCACAGTTATGAGTTTACAATCTCCCAATCCTGAGATATAAAGAGAAAAAAGTCAAAATTGTGAGACACAAAATGCCGTGAATACCTTTTCTATTTTTAATTCTATTGTGGAGAAAAAAAAACAGAATTACGAGATGCAAACTCAAAATTCAGACATATAAACAAAAGACAAAAGTTAGACTTTTAGATCAATTCTGAATTTATATCTTGCAATTTAGATTTTTTTGTTGTTCTCATAATCCAGATTTTTTTTTTTTTGGACAATTTATTTATTTATTTTTTATTCCATGGCAGAAAAAGAATTATGAGAACAACAAAAAAATCTAAATTGCAAGATATAAATTCAGAATTGTGAGATGTAAACTTATATATATATATATATATATAAAATTCACTCTACCATAAAAATACAGTAGCATAATTTGAAGCTTTAACTTAATTTTACAGTAAAAAAACATATGGCTAATATACTGATAACCACCTTAAAAACACGTGATAAAGAGAAAACAAGCAGCTTTTCCTCATTCTGAGTTATATTATATAATACTAATATATAGAAGGCGCACAATACAAAACATGCAATTCAATAACAAAAGATGTAACATAAACCCTAATTTGACAATTATCTCTGATATGATAAAACAAAGAAGAAACAATTATTTTGATGAAAAATAAGAGCTGTCAGAGAATTCTGGGAATTAAAATTGTAATTTTTTATTTATTATTTTTTGTAATGTGAGAAGTATTAAAATTAAAGGTTTACCTTTTTTTAATAGTGTGACTTTTGGTGAGTTATATTGAATTTAGTAAATTTGACCCCCATAATACTCATCATGCCCAGATTTTAAACCTATACACGGGATAAAAACATTTATTGCTATGTGTGCTTTATGGTTTGATTATTTAACTGTTGAGATGAAACCAGCTGGTCAGAAAGAACAGCAAGTCAATGATTACTCTTCAGTGTAATCAATAGACATGAATCTATGTGCAGCTATGTGAAATTATAAAGCAAAATGAGAAGGATATGCTTGAAGAAAGCTGTAAATATTCTGTCATACAGTCGTCAAGAGAGCGTCTCTCACAGCACTGGACATGAAGAACATCAGACGGACACAGAGAGCTGACGGCGTCGTCCTGCGATGATAAACACACACCGAGTGAATCTGTGACGCAGTGAAGCCTGGAGGACACAGGAGTGACATTTACACAGTCGTCGGGTTCAAGAGCGATAGTTCACCACACATTATTAAAGGAGACATATTATGCCCCTTTTTGCAATATGTAATATAAGTCTCCGGTGTCCCCAGAATGTGTCTGTGAAGTTTCAGCTCAAAATACCCCACAGATCATTTATTATATCATTTTGAAAATGCCTATTTTGAGTGGAAGCAGAAACACTCTGATTTTCGTGCCTGTTTCTTTAAATGCAAATGAGCTGCTGCTCTCCCCGCCCCCTTTTCCAGAATAGAGCTGTGCCATTAGAGCTGGTACCTGCTAAAAAATCTGTTTTGGTTCTGATTGTCATGTTTATCGGCTGAAATCATGCGTTTTAAACCTTGTTTTTTAAACCTGGGTTTTCTGAGCACACATCCGAAGGCTGTCACAGCATGCGAGTACTAAACTAAGTTCTCATTCACACACAAGTTTACATTAAAAACACATGAGTTACAAAAACAGTGGGTTATGTCTGTGAAGGTAAACAGCTGGGAAATAAATCACATGATTATTTTAGATCTTGCTGAAAAAGGCTTACCAGAATAAAGTTACTGGGTTCATCTTTTTCACGTTCCCTTGGTTGGGAGATGCACCGGGGACCTGATTATAGCAGTTCAAACCTGGAAAAGTCCGATTTTCATGATACTTTTCCATACGCTGTAGAAGATTTAGAAAATGTGTTGTTGCATTGAAAATTTCGTGCCATTTTGAGTGTTAAAGGGGTGGTTGATTGCGATTTCACTTTTTTAACGTTAGTTAGTGTGTAATGTTGCTGTTTGAGCATAAACAATATCTGCAGAGTTGCGGCGCTGAAAGTTCAATGCAAACGGAGATATCGTCTTTTAAAATTCTGGCAGTTTAATGCCTACAAAAACGACAGGTAAAGGACTACAACGAGTTACTTCCCGGGTCTGATACGTCACAGACCCAGATAAACCCCGCCCCCGGGAACACGCAGCAAAGGGGGCGAGGCGCTGCTTTAGAGAAGAGGAAGAGAAAACTAGGGGTGCACGTAACAATCTATTCATATGAATCTTGATTCTGTCTTCTAACGATTCTAATGGATTCACAAGTTTCAAAATCATTAAAGCAGCAGTTCTTAATACTGTTACTCTGTCGCCCTGCTCTGCATCTCTCTCTCTCTCTCTCTCTCTCTCTCTCTCTCACACACACTCTCTCTCTCTCTCTCTCTCTCTCACACACACACACACACACACACACTCTCTCTCTCTCTCTCACACACACTCTCTCTCTCTCTCTCTCTCTCTCTCTCTCTCACACACACACACACACACACACACTCTCTCTCTCTCTCTCTCTCTCTCTCTCAGATCGTCAGATCAGCTCCAACAAACTGTTCCAATTATACACTTATTTTCACACAGCAATGAGAAGCATTATAAATGGACACGCGTGCGGTTGCTGTGCTGTATTAAAGCTTTAATCAGGATAAAACCGTATATTAAAAGCTAACAGAAGCAGTAGCACTTACAAATAGCAGCGTATTTAAAAGTATGAGCCAACAACAACCAAACATACCATTAAGAGCCGTGCTTGCACAGGTTCTGCACGATCCTCTTCACTAATATCCTCTGGGTCTCAATCGGGCTCAAATTGATAAGCATTATAGACAACGCCACTGTTTACAATTCAACCGGAGCACATGCCACTGAGGAGAGGGGCGGGACGTTCAGACGTGCAGTAGAGGCGGTTTAGCCAATCACAACACACTGAGCCAGCTAACCAATCTCAGCCCATCGAGGGAGGGGCTTCATAAACCAGGAAATAAATCGAGGCGTTTGTCAGAGAAGGGACAGAGAGGTGTGGAATAAAGGTAAATTATGTGAAAAATAATGCGTTTTTAAAAAAAAAACAAGCATGAACACATGCCTGACGGCACCCCATAAACACAATCAAGCCGAGAAAAAAAAAAACAGTCAACCACCCCTTTAATGACTTTCAGTTCACATCATTAATTGAGCCAAATGAACATTTTCAGTGCATCATCATAACATTTTGAGTTTTGGCCTCCACATTTTTTGCAACTATTTCTTTAACGTTTTAAGCAGAAGTGTGCAAAAACAGCATTATGAAAAAACAGCATTTTTTGTTTATGAGTAAGTTTCTTTGGATAAAAGCATCTGATAACAAAAACTGATAACACTGAAAATGTTTTTATTTTTTATTTTATTTCAGGCCTTTGCAGATTCCTTTAGCATGAATATGTGGGTCAAATTGACCCAAAACATCATAATCAAAATATAAATTTTGTATCGATATTCCACAACACTTTGACACATTGCAAGCACACGTTTTTCTAAAAAAAAAAAAACAAACAAACAAAAAATGTTTATAAATATTCACTAACATTTCAAATACTGTTTAGAATATTCAGTTTGTGAAAAAAAAGAAAAAAGGTTTTAAAAATGTTCTCATTTTTTTGTGAGAATTATTAATGTTAAAGTTTTACTGTTTTTACTTTATTTTTTACATGTGAAAAGGTGACAAAAATAAAACACTACTGTGGACTCGTTTCAGTCTAAAAACAAATGATTTGGTTAAAATAAAAATTTAAAAGTAATTAACTCAATTTGCATCAGTCTTGGTGAGTTATGACAACTTGATAACCAACAAACTACATTAAGTTAGAAGAACTTAATATGTAGCAGAAGAACTTTTTTTTTTTTTTACTGATTACTCAAAATAATCAAGCTGTTCCAATTAATTTTAACATAATTAAGCACTGGCCTCAGGCTTCAGTGTTCTGGTCACCATCCATCACTGACCTGAAGATGCATTGAAACAATAAGAGACATTCTCTGTAATAACGAGGAGAATCTCAGCCGACTGGTTTAGTATTCACACGCACTGAATGAATGACGGGTTTCTGGAGACAGGTTAATTACAGTCATAATCAAGCATGCGATAAATGCAGCATGATCACCAGCGCATGTCTAATGCAGTTCAGCTGAATGTCACACAATATGATCTGACTGAACGGAAAAAAACGTTCTGTCCTTCTCTCTGGGTGGATCTGTGAGTCTTTAACCAGCACCATTCAACTCATGCATGAAGCTCGTTTGCCATCGGCTCTTATTACCTGCAGTGACGACGTTTGGGTTCAAGTACATCGCTAACATTTTAGATTTTGTTCATATTTGTTCTAATCAAAGACAAACATAAATAGAGATGAAAGCCAAAATATTAAGCGTCACAGATATATATTTACTGAGTAATGCACTTTTTTGTAGAGGACGGTAAAAATGGCCATTTTCGGAGATTCGGAGCCAAATTACAGGAGGGTAAAAATGACTTCAGAAAGATGGCAGCATCATAATGTTATTTGTACACAGAGATTAGTGGCTCTATTAGTCAAATCTGTTGACTTTAGCAATCTTTTTTGCATTATATGCCAATGGTGACAGTTCAAAAATGCGATAAAAGCACTTTTTGTGTGCTTTCCCCCAAAGTTTGCATGCCTGTAACTCAAGAAGTTTTAAGGATACCTTAACATCCTTTTAGATTATGGTTCTTAACAAATATTTGTTTTAGTATCTCCATTTTTAAGGCCCAATATTGTTCAGGCCCAGAGATATGAGGATCTCAATGTGGCTCCATGAGTAAATTGTTCAAAAATGGGAAAAGCACATTTTGAGTTTTGCTCAAAGTTTTCATGCCTGTAACTCAAGAAGTTTTAAGGATGCCTTAACATCCTTTTAGATTATGGTTCTTAACAAATATTTGTTTTAGTATCTTCATTTTTAAGGCCCAATATTGTTCAGGCCCAGAGATATGAGGATCTCAATGTGGCTCCATGAGTAAATTGTTCAAAAATAGGAAAAAACACTTTTTGTGAGTTTTTTTCCTCCAAGGTTTGTGTGCCTGTGACTCAAGAACTATTAAAGATATCTCAATATCCTTACAGATACTGGTTCTTAAACTTTTCGGTTGGTATCTTACCAATATGGTTCAGTCCCAGAGATATGGGGATCTCAATGAGACCCATGAGAAAAAAATGTTCCAATTTTCAATGGTCGAAAACCAAATGTAGGTTACTTTGCATACAGATGACACCTGTAGTATGAGACCATCATCCTCAGCAGAGACAGAAGAGCAGAATCAAATCAGAACAAATTCTGGATGAAGTGAACTTTGGCTTCTCTGAAAATGAAATATTTCTGCAGGAATGAGTTCTGCTTTATTATGCCGTTTAATTATCACTCAGTATGATCAAGTAGTGCAAAATAATTATAACTTTAGTGGTGAACAGAAACTACAACAAAGTTATGAACAAATGTTCTTCCAGTAAAATTAAAAATAAAAGCTAATTCAAAATATTCATTATAAAAGAAAATTATTCCAGTAACATTAAAAGAATGTTCATTTAATGTTATCTGGTCTTTAATGATGTTCTCAAAATGTAAACTAAAACTAAAATTAAAAAAAATTAATCTAAATAGAAATTTAAAAATAAATAAATAAATAAAATGACAAAAACATGTAACAAAATTACAAAAAAATAAATAAAACGAAAACTTAAAATATAAAAATAAAAGCTAATTCAAAATGTTAATAAAACATCCATCAAACATGTTGTTCATGGAAAAAAAAAATCTGAAATGTCTAACATTTTTTAAATGTTTGCAAAATGATAAAATGTAAAAAAAAAAAAAAAAAAGTGTAAAAAAAAAAAACGTGATCATTTTGAATGTTCAGAAATAACATTTTCATAACATAAATAAACATTCTAAGAACATTTTTGTTAGTTGGGAAGGCAATAAAACAAAGTATAGTGTTAAAAATGTATGGTAACATTTTTAAAATGAACATTAAAAAAAGGTTATCGTGCACGAACGCTAATATAGTTATGATTATAGTCACTGCTTTTGGTGAGAACAGTGTGTTCTTCTGAATATAATAATGAGAAGCAGTTCCTAAACGCTCCAGCACGTGTTTCACAGCTCTATCATCATCTGAAAGCATGTGCAGAAGTATTGAAGTTGCTTCTGATTTAGTCTCTCTGTCTGAGGATTAAATGTGGATCTTCTCAGCGTCAGACCATGTCTGGAGCTTAACTCACACACAGCCTCTGCCTGCTGATTTATGGATATTAACTCCGTTTCTGACACATACTTTTACTATTTCTGCATACAGTATTTAAAAGTTGTCAAATGTGCAGCAGACATCATGAGTACTGTATCCCACAATGCATTGTGCTCAACCTGACCAAAGCATCATGGGCTAAACAGAGAATGCTCCCATAATGTGTTTTTAAAGGTTATGTAAATGTTAGGACAATATTCTTGAAATGTTTATGGAACGTTAGTATAACATTATTAATATTTGATGTATGCTCTCGTAATGTTCTCAGAACAACCTTATGATTTTATTTATATGTTCTCAGAACTTTTTCAGCACTGTGTTCAATAACATTCATATGTATTAACATAATATTTTCTAATTGATAGAATAGATTATTCCACCGACGTTTGCATAAACAAGAAATGTTATTAATAGATGCTGAATGCATTGAATGTTTAAAAACATTCCAAAATAACATTTTCATAATGATAAAACGGAACATTCGCATACCAAAAAAAGTGTAATAAATATAAAAAATGGGTGTTTTAAATGTTGAGAGAACATTCAAATGTAACGTTATCATAACTTTTTGAAAATGATAACATGGAATGTTTCTCTAACGCATAACCAAGAAGAAACGCTCTTAATACATTAAAAAACTGGATGTTTTGAATGTTTAAAAAACATTCAGAAATAATGTTTTTAAAATAATGACATGGAACATTCACATAACAAAAAATGTTCTTTGAATATAA
Source organism: Aspiorhynchus laticeps (assembly GCA_023376895.1). NCBI lineage: Eukaryota > Metazoa > Chordata > Actinopteri > Cypriniformes > Cyprinidae > Aspiorhynchus > Aspiorhynchus laticeps. The sequence continues at coordinate 15,961 of JALXFT010000434.1, forward strand.
AAATTGAGTGTTTTAAAATGTTGAAATGCAATATTTGCATAACATTTTCAAAATAGAATGGAATGGAATGTTCCTCTAACATTCACATAACCATTAAAAAAAGGGATGTTTTGAATGTCAAAAATAACATTTTCGTTAAGTTTTCAAAATGAATGTTCCTTTAATGTGTGCATTACCAAGAAGAAACGTTATTAACACATTCCAATTTTTTTTTTTTTTAAGATTTAAAAGATATTCAGAAATACAGTTTTCAAAACAGTTTCAAAATGATGGAATGGAACATTCACATGACCAAAAACATTCTTTAAATATTAAAAAAAAATGTGTTTTTAAACATTCAAATGTAACATTCTCAAAACATTTTCATAATGATAAAATGGAATGTTCACATACCAAAAAAAAAAAAAAGTTAATTAAATATAAAAAAAAATAGTGTTTAACATTTTGAGAGAATGTTCAAATGTAATGTTCTCATAACAAATGTAATATTTTCATTAAGTTTTCAAAATGATAAAATGGAATGTTCCTTTAACGTTGTCAGTCCTCTGTCGTGTGTGTCATGTGTTCCTGCCTCATGTTTCCATATTTGGTTTGTTTCCTGTCCTTGTTTAATGTGATCGTCAGTTAATTTTTGTCCAGCCGTGTTTGTCTAATTATCTATGATTTTCTTGTGTATTTAAGTCCTGTCTGTTCAGTTTGATTTCGTCTGGTCCACTCGTTACTCCCACACAGAGTTCCTGTCTGTGACAGCCTTGCCTTGTCTTGCCTTGTTTGGATTCATTAAAGACTGTTAATTTGAGTTTAATCCTCATCTGTGTGTTCCTCGTTCTTCCCCGATGTGTGCACCGTGACAAACGTGTGCACAACCAAGAAGAAATATTCTTATCACATTTCATTTTTTTTAAATGTTTTGAAAATTTCAAAAATATTCAGAAATAAAGTTTTCAAAACAGTTTCAAAATGATATTGAACATAACCAAAAAACATTCTTTAAATATAAAAAAATACTGTTTATAAAATGTAACGTTCTCAAAACGATCAAATGGAATGTTCCTCTAATGTTCTAATGCTTTAATTGTTGAGAACATTCAAATGTAACATTCTCAGAACGTTTCAAAAAGATCAAATGGAATGTTCCTTTAATGTGTTCACAACCAAGAAGTAACTTCTTAACATATAAAAAAACATTTTTTTTGAAGATTTAAAAAATGTTCAGAAATAAAGTTTTCAAAACAGGTTCAAAACGAAATTTAACATTCACATAACCAAAAGCATTTAAATATAACATATAAAAAATGTGTGTTTTTAAACATTCAAATGTAACGTTCTCAGAACATTTCAAAATGATCAAATGGAATGTTCCTCTAAAATGTAACGCTTGGATTTCCATTTGTGCTGCACAGACGACCGAAAAACCCTCTGATGTGTGCAGACTAACGTCTCTGATGAGTGAGTGCTGTACTCTGCAGATGACGGTGGATCTGAGTCTCAGCTGCTTCAGTCAGCGAGTCTGGACCTGTGTCACGATCCACCCGAGGCGTCCACCAGCCACAGCTGAGACACTCCATCAAACATCAGCACAAAACACACATCTGGGATCATCAGAAAGAGCCTGGAGCGCAGAGACTCGATCAGCACAACAATCTAAGTGCCATTCAACTGCAGAAAATCATTCAGACACACCTCGGAGTTTAAACTAATACAGTAGTAGAAGAACAATAGTGCTTACATGAAAACAGTTCATTGTTTGAGCTGTAAAGTCATTAAAACATGTTCTTCTGATGTACTGGTTGCTTAATTATGGGACAAATCCACCGATCCAAGCACATTAGTCTCTTCTGACACACAGTAAAACATTTGCTTTACCATGTTGCAAAACGGCTATTTGTGGCACTGGACCACAAAACCAGTCATAAGGGATTTATACATCATCCATTGATGTATGGTTTGTTATGATAGGACAATATTTGGCTGAGATACAACTATTTGAAAATCTGGAATCTGAGGGTGCAAAAAAATCTAAATATTGAGAAAATCACCTTTAAAGTTGTTCAAATGAAGTTCTTAGCAATGCATATTACTAATCAAAAATTAAGTTTTGATATATTTATGGCAGGAAATTTACTAAATATCTTCATGGAACATGATCTTAATATCCTAATGATTTTTGGCATAAAAGAAAAATGTATAATTTTGACCCATACAATGTATTGTTGTCTATTGCTACAAATATACCTGTGTTACTTATGACTGCTTTTGTGCTCCAGGGTCACATATATTAGTACAAGTCACAAAAATCCATGTTTGTAACTTAAACAACAATATTAATACTGTTATTGAACTGAACTGAATCAACATTGATCTGAATAATGACTCTATTGTCTTCTCTATTGTCTTCTGCTTTATAGCTAAAATTAAGTTGTTTGATAATTGATGGATTTTGCATCAATTTAAATGTTTGTTTTTTCTGTTCATTAATTTAATTCAACAATTTGTCCTTTATAAAATGTTTATAAACCTTATTCTTCAATGTGGAAGTAAGCACCAATTTTTACAGGAATAATAAGGTGGATAGAAATAAATGTGACTTGATTTATGCAAAACAAAAAATAATTTAATATAGAATAAAAGCAGTTATTTAACGTATTAAGACACTGAACTATTATCTGTAATAATCAAAGCTGAGAATTTTAAGAAATTATAACTATTATAAATTATAAGCCATTATTTCCATGACATTACATCACATTTCCCCCAAATTCATTGTAATGTCTCTTGATGTCTTACTTTTGTGGTTATTTGTAATTTTTATTACTGTTTTTTTAAAATAATCAAATATTTTTAAATTTTAATTTATTTAAATCGGCATGAAGGCAGTACAACAAATATTACTGTGATGTGTAGATATATTATAATATAAATCATTTTGTTATTGTGTAACTTTACAGTTATAAGTATTTGATATTACTACAAAATATGATATTAAATATGCTTAATTGTTAAGTAATAAATGCCACAATACAAAACATCTTAAATACCCATCTTTTTCTATAAATATAATATAATGACCCATTTCAGACTTTTAAACATTATTGTTTTTATTAAAAATGCATTTTTGAATTGAAATCAGCATGAATGCAGTACAACAAATACTACTATAATGAATAGATATTTCATCATTTAAATAATATATTGGTATTGTTTAACTTCACTGACTGAACTGAGCCAAATAATAACACTATTGTCTTTTTAGATATGATTTACAGCAAAATTATGGAAGCCCATTTAAAAAGTCATGCTTTAGTAAGTTATAATTCTAAGGTAACATAAAAATGAAATAATGACATACTGAGTTGAAATAATAAAAAAAGCAAAAAATTCCTTAGTATGTCATAATTTCTACATTGTATCTCATAATTGACTTTTAAATTCCTAAGTTTGGCTTTTATCTCATAACTATGACTCTTTACCTCATAATTTCAACTTTTTATTTCATAATTTTAAGTTTTTATCTCATAACGGTGACTTTCTCATAATTATGATATTTTTATCTCATAATTTCTGCTTTTAATCTCACAGCTATGGCTTTATCTCATAATTTTGACTTTATCTCATAATAGTGGCTTTTAATATCATAATTAAGACTTAGTATGTCAATGTCTATAAGTATATATAATTACAACTTTCAAAGTAATAATTAAAAAAAAATATCTCAATTTCCTCTTTTAATCTCATAGCTATGATTTTATCTCATAATTTTGACTTTATCTCATAATAATGACTTTTAATATCATAATTTAGACTTAGTATGTCAATGTCTATAAGTATATATAATTACAACTCAAAGTAATCATTTTGACTCTTTGTTTCATAATTATGAGTTTTCAAGTCAAAATTCTGACGTACCAAAGCATGATTTTTTTTCTAATGTGGCAGAAATGGGATTCCATACAACTTTAATTTATCTCATAATTAATGAAGTTTGCATCATTAATTCTGATATTTTCCTGTGAAGCTGCTTTGAAACAATCTGTACTGTATAAGTCAGGTCATATTTCTATAGTGCTTTATATAATACTGTTCACTGTAAAGCTGTATAGAAATATTTGAAATTTGAAATTATTATTATTTTTATTTATTTTTTTGATGTTGAGGTTAAAATGCAACCTCAACATGTGAGACTCTTGTATTTATTTCTAAATCCTGATATGTGTAATATAACTGATAATTCATTCCCAGCAGGCATTGCTGTAAGCAGCAGAGCTCTGATTGTGAGCTAATTATTCTGTGGATCTTCTGATGAATGAATGAAGCTCGTCATCTACTGTACCTGTGTTTCTCTGCTCAGAGCCGCTGGAACAGTGAATCATTTATTTACACACCTGCTCTGTTTCCTCCGTTTCACGTGGATCTGGAAGTTCAAGGAAACTCTGAATCATTCATACCAGAGAACTGAAAGTGTGTGACTTCCTCAGAATAAACCCTGAGGACAACCCTGCCGCACCCAGCGCAGATCTGACCTGTTTCTCCAAACCATCTCAGGTGTTTCTCACTGATTCTCTAGAAGAAATACAAACAGACCCAAATGAGTGAATAGCTGTCATAAAATAAGATTCAAATGCTATAAATGTAATGCAAGAGCAGCTCAGATCTATGGCAAGCCGTTTTAGCTTAAAATACTCCCAGCGTTACTCGTCATAATTGCATTTTTACTAGTAACAATTCATTTAGAAAGCTCTTTAATTTAATTACAGAGCTCTGCAATTAAACATATCTTTAATGTGGTTTCTTACTAGTACAAACTGAATTATAGAGCTCTGTAATTGCATTATTACTAGTAAAAATTGATTTAGAGAGCTCTCTAATTATAATTTTTACTAGTAATAATGCCATTACGGAGCTCTATAATTAAATTTTTACTAGTAATAATGCCTTTACGGAGCTCTATAATTACATTTTTACTAGTAATAATGCCATTACGGAGCTCTATAATTCAATTTTTACTAGTAATAATGCCATTACAGAGCTCTATAATTCAATTTTTACTAGTAATAATGCCATTACAGAGCTCTATAATTTAATTTTTACTAGTAATAATGCCATTACGGAGCTCTATAATTCAATTTTTACTAGTAATAATGCCATTACAGAGCTCTATAATTCAATTTTTACTAGTAATAATGCCATTACGGAGCTCTATAATTTAATTTTTACTAGTAATAATGCCATTACGGAGCTCTATAATTCAATTTTTACTAGTAATAATGCCATTACGGAGCTCTATAATTCAATTTTTACTAGTAATAATGCCATTACGGAGCTCTATAATTCAATTTTTACTAGTAATAATGCCATTACAGAGCTCTATAATTTAATTTTTACTAGTAATAATGCCATTACGGAGCTCTATAATTCAATTTTTACTAGTAATAATGCCATTACAGAGCTCTATAATTCAATTTTTACTAGTAATAATGCCATTACGGAGCTCTATAATTAATTTTTACTAGTAATAATGCCATTACAGAGCTCTATAATTCAATTTTTACTAGTAATAATGCCATTACGGAACTCTATAATTCAATTTTTACTAGTAATAATGCCATTACGGAGCTCTATAATTCAATTTTTACTAGTAATAATGCCATTACAGAGCTCGATAATTTAATTTTTACTAGTAATAATGCCATTACAGAGCTCTATAATTCAATTTTTACTAGTAATAATGCCATTACGGAGCTCTATAATTACATTTTTACTAGTAATAATTTCATTACGGAACTCTATAATTCAATTTTTACTAGTAATAATGCCATTACAGAGCTCTATAATTTAATTTTTACTAGTAATAATGCCATTACAGAGCTCTATAATTCAATTTTTACTAGTAATAATGCCATTACGGAACTCTATAATTAAATTTTTACTAGTAATAATGCCATTACAGAGCTCTATAATTAAATTTTTACTAGTAATAATGCCATTACGGAGCTCTATAATTACATTTTTACTAGTAATAATGCAATTACAGAGCTCTATAATTAAATTTTTACTAGTAATAATGCCATTACGGAGCTCTATAATTACATTTTTACTAGTAATAATGCAATTACAGAGCTCTATAATTACATTTTTACTAGTAATAATGCCATTACGGAACTCTATAATTCAATTTTTACTAGTAATAATGCAATTACAGAGCTCTATAATTAAATTTTTACTAGTAATAATGCCATTACAGAGCTCTATCATTCAATTTTTACTAGTAATAATGCAATTACAGAGCTCTATAATTCAACTTTTACTAGTAATAATGCAATTACAGAGCTCTATAATTCAATTTTTACTAGTAATAATGCAATTACAGAGCTCTATAATTAAATTTTTACTAGTAATAATGCAATTACAGAGCTCTATAATTCAACTTTTACTAGTAATAATGCCATTACGGAGCTCTATAATTACATTTTTACTAGTAATAATGAATCATATATTTACACACCTGCTCTGTTTCCTCCGTTTCACGTGGATCTGGAAGTTCAAGGAAACTCTGAATCATTCATACCAGAGAACTGAAAGTGTGTGACTTCCTCAGAATAAACCCTGAGGACAACCCTGCCGCACCCAGCGCAGATCTGACCTGTTTCTCCAAACCATCTCAGGTGTTTCTCACTGATTCTCTAGAAGAAATACAAACAGACCCAAATGAGTGAATAGCTGTCATAAAATAAGATTCAAATGCTATAAATGTAATGCAAGAGCAGCTCAGATCTATGGCAAGCCGTTTTAGCTTAAAATACTCCCAGCGTTACTCGTCATAATTGCATTTTTACTAGTAACAATTCATTTAGAAAGCTCTTTAATTTAATTACAGAGCTCTGCAATTAAACATATCTTTAATGTGGTTTCTTACTAGTAAAAACTGAATTATAGAGCTCTGTAATTGCATTATTACTAGTAAAAATTGATTTAGAGAGCTCTCTAATTATAATTTTTACTAGTAATAATGCCATTACGGAGCTCTATAATAAAATTTTTACTAGTAATAATGCCTTTACGGAGCTCTATAATTACATTTTTACTAGTAATAATGCCATTACGGAACTCTATAATTCAATTTTTACTAGTAATAATGCAATTACAGAGCTCTATAATTCAATTTTTACTAGTAATAATGCCATTACGGAGCTCTATCATTCAATTTTTACTAGTAATAATGCCATTACGGAGCTCTATAATTCAATTTTTACTAGTAATAATGCCATTACGGAGCTCTATAATTAAATTTTTACTAGTAATAATGCCATTACGGAGCTCTATAATTCAATTTTTACTAGTAATAATGCCATTACAGAGCTCTATAATTCAATTTTTACTAGTAATGATGCCATTACGGAGCTCTATAATTCAATTTTTACTAGTAATGATGCCATTACAGAGCTCTATAATTAAATTTTTACTAGTAATAATGCCATTACGGAGCTCTATAATTCAATTTTTACTAGTAATAATGCCATTACGGAAGCTCTATAATTAAATTTTTACTAGTAATAATGCAATTACAGAGCTCTATAATTCAACTTTTACTAGTAATAATGCCATTACGGAAGCTCTATAATTACAATTTTTACTAGTAATAATGCCATTACAGAGCTCTATAATTCAACTTTTACTAGTAATAATGCCATTACGGAGCTCTATAATTACATTTTTACTAGTAATAATGCCATTACAGAGCTCTATAATTCAATTTTTACTAGTAATAATGCCATTACAGAGCTCTATAATTCAACTTTTACTAGTAAGAAACCACATTAAAGATATGTTTAATTGCAGAGCTCTGAATTAAAGAGCTCTCTAAATCAGTTTTTACTAGTAACAATTTAATTAAAGAGCTCTCTACTTGAATTGTTACTAGCAAAAAATGCAATTTCGAAGAGTAATGCTGGGAGTATTTTAAGCTAAAATGGCTTGCCATACAGATCATTTGATGTTGATGAGAAATTGAGATCTTTGATTCCTTCTCAAATCTGAGCACACTTTGAGACACTGTTGAGATGTTGAGAACAGGGAACGTTCCCATAACTTTCCCTAATTATTTTTAAAGGTTATGTACATGTTAGAACAAAACATTCCTAAAATAATGCTTATGGAACATTCTGATAACATGATTAATATCTGATACATGTTCTCGTAATGTTGAGAGGAAACTGTTTAAATGTAAAAAGGGGAGTTTTATATCTTGAGAGAACATTCAGATATAAAATTACAGAATAGAATGTTCCTCTAACGTTCGCATAACCAAATAATAATAATAAAATAATAATAATTTTTAATAAATGTTTTTGAAAAACTGAATGAAAAAACATTCTGAAATGATATTCTCATTTCAGTTTCAAAATTATTTTAAAATTCTGTAACTTTCACAAATCCAATAATAAATGTTCTTTACATATAAAAAAATGGATGTTTTAAAATTGAGAAAATATTCAAATGTAACATTCTCATAACGTTTTCAAAATTATAGAATAGAATGTTGCTCTAACTTTCACAAAACCAAGAAGAAATACTCTTGATATGAAAAAAGGACGTTTTGAATGTTTAAAAAACATGAAAAAATAAAATTGTCATAATGGTTTAAAATGAATTAAATGTTCCTCTAATGTTCGTAAAACCAAGAAAAAACATTCTTTAAATATAAAAAATGGCTGTTTTAAAATTGAGAGAACATTCAAATGTAATGTTTTCAAAATGATCAAATGGGATTCTTAATAAATTTAAAAACAGATGTTTTGAGATTTTTAAAAACATTCAGTTTTCACAACGGTTTCAAAATATTTTTTGTCTTTTTTCGTAACATTCACAAATACAATAATAAACATCTTCTACACATTAAAAAAAAGAGTGTTTTAAACGTTGAGAGAACATTCAAATGTAACATTTTTGTAACAAAATGATAGAATGGAATGTTTTTCTAACATTCACATAACTAAGAAGAAACATTGTCAATATATATAAAAAAAAACATTGGTAACACTTTACAATAAGGTTCATTAGTTAAACATTAGTTAATGTATTAACTAACATGAACTAACCATGAGCAGTACATTTGTTACTGTATTTACTAATCTTCACTAACATAAAAATACAGATGTTCATTGTTAGTTCATGTTAGTTTACAGTGCATTAACTAATGTTAACAAGATTTTAATAATGTATTAGTAAATGTTGAAATTAACATTAACAAAGATTAATAAACGCTGTATAAGTACTGAATAAATGTATAGCCTGAATGCAATGTAAGTCGCTTTGGATAAAAGCGTCTGCTAAATGCATAAATGTAAATGTAAATGTAAATGTATAAGTGCAGTTCATTATTAGCTCATGTTAACTAATGAACCTTATTGTAAAGTGTTACCAAAACGTTTATATATATATATATATATATATATATATATTGAACGTTTATTCAGAAATAACATTTTCATAACTTAATGTAATTTAAACATTCTTACAGCATATGTTTGTTAGCTATTCCTCTCAGTATAAATGTAGGACAAAGAACGAATCAACCGCAGATTAATTTGATATAAACTCATTGGGTTAACTATGCGGTGTAAATTTAACACAGTAGTAGTCAGTATGTGAGTGAGCTTCTCTCTCTGAATGCTGTGAGACGTGTAAATCATGCTTAATCTTCAGCCTGTCATCTCTAACAAAGCAGGGAATATTTGGGGTCTTGGGCCCTTTATGCAAAGCTGGAGCAGAAGAGCGGATGCATTAAATCAACCTTTAGACTCGAAGCACGCTATCAGAGTCTCTCCAGAGCCGCAGAGACACACACGACACACAGGAGAAGATCTCAGAGGATTCACCTCAGTCCAGCCCACATCTGACCTGAAACTGAATCAGCCAATCAGAGACACTTTCATGCTGTGTGTGCACACAAATCAGATACTTATCTGGGCTTTTCTTACACCTTTTATTTTATTTTTTTTGGAAAACTATCACTCTGTATTCAACATAAATCAACATTCATCACACCTATATGCTTAATTCAGGGTTATAATTAACAAAAATGGTATAATTGTGTGTGTGTGTGTGTGTGTGTGTGTATATATATATATATATATATAATAATATAGTTTTATAGTAAATCATTTATTTTGTTAATTTTATACGTGTAAGTATTATAATTATTTTAATTATATTTTAATTCAATATTTTATAGGTAATTATTTTGAATAAAGCCAAATTATTATAAAATATAGATATAAGTGAAAATTAGAAATGTTGAGAAAGAAAATTACTACATTTATGCAAATTTATGTACTTTGGTATTTCTATGTATGCAAACTGTAAAATTGTATATGTTATATTATATATATATATATATATACATACATATATATAATTATATATATATATATATATAACATTGTTATTGCAGTTTACAGTATTTTAAAAGGTATTATATAAGCGGTTAGTGTTTTGGCACCTTGCTGAAATCTTAATAACTGAGATTAATTTAAGCCCTAAAATTTCTAACAGGAAAATAAATCAATAAAAAAACAAATAAATAAATTAAACCTAAATAGAAATATATTTTTAAAACATAATAAAAATGACAACTGAAAACATAAAAATAAAGTGAATTCAAAATAAGAATAAAAATATAATAGTATATTTAAAAAATTCTGAAAATAGCATTATTTGTTCAAATAAATTATATATATTTTTAATCAGCTAACATTTGGCCATATTGAGATGATCAGCATTGGTTGATATCTGTGCTAACAAGATTAATCTTTTAATTCAAAGTTTCCAAAATTTACTGACTCTTGCCAATGAATACTATACATAAAATTAATTGAATAAATATTCAATTAAGTCAATATTAAATATTCAGCATTATAGCTGCATGATTTGAGATGTTCCAAAGAGATCCTGAACATCTGACCAAAGAGTCACATGATTAATTGAAACAATGAATTCTGATTAACTTTACACTTCACAAAGAGTGATATGAAATATAAATATGGATGATATATAGTTCACATACAGTATGAATGGCATATTTCTGCTGTAAGTCTAGATGTGTGTCGATCCATGCAGTATTAAAGCAGAGAAACATTCAAGATATACTTCTGCTTGACATTCATTCCTGCTTTACTTTACATTCTTAACATTTATCTTTGACAAAACACAAATTCTGACTCCTATATCTAGAGAGCAGGCTCACTAATAAATAATAGTTTAGTGTATTAAACATATTGAACACAATATTTATTTCAAATTCACTAAAACACATTTAAAACAGTGCATTATAGGTTTAAGATCTGAGACTAGACAGAATGATTCAACTATTACAGAGAACAACGTTCTGCCTAAAAAAAACATTTAAAATAATAACAACAAAAACACCAAACAAAATGACTAAAAATGAAAACATAAAAAATAAAACCTAATTCAAAGCATTGACAACAAGTATCAGTTGAACAAACGTTCTCACAGTAACATCTAAAGAACGTTTGTTCAGCGTTATCTGATCTATAATTAAGTTCTCCAAACATGAACTAAAACTAAAATAAAATCTAAATAGAACTTAATAATAAAAATGTTACAAACATAACAAATTGACCAAAAAAATCAACTAAAAGTACGAAAATAAGAGCTAATGCTAAAAAAAAAATTTTTTTTAAATCTGTCAAACAAATATAGTAATTAAAATAAATGTTTGTTGTCTTTAATAATGTTCTTAAACGTAAATAAAACTGAACTAAAGCTAAAATAAAATCAAATTAAATGTTTCAGTTGGACGTTCGTCTATCATTTTTTAAATGTAGCTCCTTGTTTTAGAACGTTCAGAAAACATTCAAAAGTAACATTCCGTAACGTTTAAAAATGATACATTGTAACGTTCTCTTGACATTCACATGATCAAGAAAACATGTCTTTAGAACATTTAAGTGTTCAGAGAAATAACGTTGTCATAACTTAGTGGGATATTGATATACACATATACAGTGTTATAGTGTCATTTATAAAACTGAATTCTGAGCAGACAAAGAGCTCTTTCTGAACTGTGTCAGAGTATGATATGATGATATGAATCCAGCAGATAATAAAGCGTGTCACAAACAATTCATTCCCTGCGGACACACATCATGACTCTCATGTGATGCAGACGGA
>JALXFT010003135.1:0-7500 GCA_023376895.1 Aspiorhynchus laticeps
CGGCTGTTATTTCATCAAAAGATGCTTGTTTGCTTTCCTTTTTTAATACGCCGCCTGCAGGAAGAACATTCCTCTCACATTTATTCATAATCAACCGCTTTTTAGAACTGAATTCATAAGTTACAGCACAGATTCTACACAACATACATCAATTATGATTAACAAATACCTCAAACATTATACTAATATTGTAATAAACAATCAAACACACAAACTAAAAATATAATTTTATAAAATATAATAAAAATTCAGATTAAGCAAAATAAATGTTAAATTAGAATTCGAAAAAGCCATTAAATTCATAGTCTTGGGAAAAAAAAGAGGGAAATGTTATGTTATTGATTTTTTTGCCCAGTTAATTTTAAATATTTAAAAATATTTGTATGAATTGAAATTTGAGTTGTGAAATTCAGGTTTTTATTAATTCAGGTCTCAGTATTTAAGATGCTAAATTCAAGTTGAGAAAAAAACAAATAAAGCTAAATAAATCATGATTATAAACAATTAATTTAATACTATACTATTAGTAAAAAAAAAAAAATCATGATCTTGAAAAAAAAAGTGTAATTCGATGTTATTGTGTTTTTTTTCCTGTTAATTTTAAATACTGTCAAACCAAAAATGATTCAGACAGCAGATATAATTTTTGATATTTTTTACTAGTGGGTGCAGGACACTATAGTTCATTTATGTAAGTGAGGAGAGCAAAATAAAGTCAACTGTGACATATTATACCCAAATATTCTTCATAAAGTGGATTACCAGTAAAATTTGGGACCAAAACTGATTCAGACACTTTGACCTGATCATGATTTGCTCAAGTGTTTTTCTTTAATTGCTAATGTGATCTTTTTACACACAGACTGAACACAATGAAGCATTTCTTGGTAATTAGTTGAGTTAAATTGATATTATCTAATTATGTCTTAAATTTAACATCTGACAGATATTCAACCCAATTCATTATACCTTTCTATCAAAGTTATTATCAAGATTAATTTGTTCTGATGCAGTTTACCTCTTGAGTTCTTGTCATATTTTAGTACCATTTTCTAAATTATAGCGAATAAACTGTGATATAATATGAGAAATGTTGAAGGTGTCTGAATAAATTTTGGTTTGACTGTATCTGAATTCACATCCTTCAAATCTGGGTTTTTATGAATCAATTTGTGTATTTCAGCTTGTTAGATTCAAAATGCTGTAACTTCAGGAGGACAAATTGAGGTTTCAACGTTCAGGATATTGCTGAAAATAATAATTTTCACTCAGAAATTGCTGGTAAATTTCACAATTACTTGCAAAGAAATGGCAAGTAACGCATTAAATGGAACTAGAGCTGCTGCAATGATTTGTCGCAATTAATCAATTCAAAATAACTAAAATATGAGTGTGTACTGTGTATATTTATCATGTATATATAAATACACACACATGCAGTATACTGTATATCTAAAAAAATATTTGTATGTATTGTATGTAAACACTTGTATATAATTTATATTACATATAAATATTGATATTTAACATATAAATCTAACATATTTTTCCTTAGTATATATACACATGTATGTGTGTGCATTTATATATACATAATAAATATACACAATACACACTTATAGAGTATGCAAACAAACTCTTATTTTGAATCGATTAATCACGACAAATATAGAAGTCTATATTCTATATTTGAAGTATAGAAAAAGTGAAAATAGTATCTCCTCTTTGTAATACTCTTTGTTTTATTTAACTTTTTTTATATATATATTTTTACTGTGTCGCTGTAAAGATTTGAAGAATAAACCAGAAGAGTAAAAGCTCGATTCAAGAACAACAGGTAAAACACGGTAAATTATGAACACAGGCATGACGTCAATCATCTGTTAAAGCCTGAAAACAGACGGAGGTGTCATTAAAAATGTAAAAATCATTTCTGAGCACAAAAGCCCTCGTCTGTGGCTTCATGACACACGGTGGTGTGTGTGTGTGTGTGTGTGTGTTTATTTGCGGGCCAGGATGGCGTCGTAGATCTTGCCGGTGTTGTGGATCTGGATGTGTGTGAATCCAGCGGAGCTCAGCAGACGACTGTAATCTGAAGCCTTGCGCTCGCGACCCTCCGTCTGCACCAACATGTTCAGAGAATAGAGCTGCGCCGTCAGAGGACCACTGTTATCCTCATACAGCAGAGCCTCCACCAGCAGCACACCTCCACCTGCACACACACACACACACACACACACACACTGTTATCCTCATACAGCAGAGCCTCCACCAGCAGCACACCTCCACCTGCACACACACACACACACACTGTTATCCTCATACAGCAGAGCCTCCACCAGCAGCACACCTCCACCTGCACCACACACACACACACACTGTTATCCTCATACAGCAGAGCCTCCACCAGCAGCACACACTCACACACACACACACACACACACTGTTATCCTCATACAGCAGAGCCTCCACCAGCAGCACACCTCCACCTGCACAAAACACACACACACACACACACACTGTTATCCTCATACAGCAGAGCCTCCACCAGCAGCACACCTCCACCTGCCACACACACACACACACACACACTGTTATCCTCATACAGCAGAGCCTCCACCTGCACACACCTACACTGACACACACACACACCACTGTTATCCTCATACAGCAGAGCCTCCACCAGCAGCACACCTCCACCTGCACACACACACACACACACACTGTTATCCTCATAGCAGCAGAGCCTCCACCATGCAGCACACCACTGCACACACACACACACACACACTGTTATCCTCATAACAGAGCACAGCAGCCCTCCACCTGCACACACACACACACACACACTGTTATCCTCATACAGCAGAGCCTCCACCAGCAGCACACCTCCACCTGCGCACGCACACACACACACACACACTGTTATTCTCATACAGCAGAGCCTCCACCAGCAGCACACCTCCACCTGCACACACACACACACACACACACTGTTATCCTCATACAGCAGAGCCTCCACCAGCAGCACACCTCCACCTGCACACACACACACACACACACACACTGTTATCCTCATACAGCAGAGCCTCCACCAGCAGCACACCTCCACCTGCGCACACACACACACACACACACTGTTGATCACTCATTTACAGTCAGAGTCCTCCACCCAAGCAGCACCACCCTTTTTTTTCCACCTGAAAACACACACACAGCACACACATCTACACAACACACAACAGCCACACCACACTGTTATTCCTCTTTATACAGCCAGAGCCTCCACCAGCAGCACACCTTTCCACCTGCCGCACACACACACACACACACACACACACTGTTAGTTTCTCATACAGCAGAGCCTCCACCAGCAGCACACCTCCACCTGCGCACACACACACACACACACAGGGGTCATCGGATGCAACATGCACTTTTACATGTTGTGTGTTCACATCCACCCTATAATGATAGAAATCCACCCAGTGTTTTTTTTTAATCCTGATAAATGATAAATGATCAGGCTGATCTCAGATTCTTGGCAGAGTGATGTCACACAGACAGGCCCCTCCCACGATAGTTGATTGACACTCGTGTTTTATCTCAGCTCCGCCCTGAGTGAGCTGTCAAGAGTCCACCATTGTTTCACCGCCGGAGCAGATGTAGATAAGAATGTCTCCGAAGTGATTGAGGTGTTTTGTTGTTGGATGTAATAATGAACATATCAGTCATCATTTACTCCCGACATCTGAGCCGCTGAAGACACAGTGGATTGCGTTTCTTTTTGAAGGGAATGCGCCCCCGATCTGCCTAAATGAGTTCATGTTCGCACGAATCATTCGTAATCTAGCTTCACCTCCAGAAGAAGTGAGTATAAGGTTTGTTTATGAATCTTTGCAAAGGCTTCCAACTGTGAACAGAGCTTTTTCAGGGTAAAGTAATGTTTTTTCACCCATTGGAAGAATTTACGAGTAGTGATTCAGACTCATTAGCATTTAAAGCGACATGCAACTGCTCACTGTGCACCGAGCTACTTTGTGGGGTAAAGCAGGTGTTTTATACACTACCATTGAGAAATTTCAGACAAAGTATGTTACAGACTTTTCATTAGGACCCTAAAGAATCACATCAACATGTCAAAATGGGCATCCGATGACTCCTTTGTTTGGAGCAGCAGCTGTAGTGCAGCGACTCAATCTCAGACATGTCCTAATTCTGACACCAACAACGGAAACCTGCAACACACTGGATATAAACACACAACCTGATTTGACTGATTTAGAAGCGATCCTCACACATTTACTGTATAAATGGGAGCGTTGAAAACTTCTACTGTATACTGAATACAGGAAGCCTGTTTCTGTCACAGAATTAAAAAAAAAATGAATTGCTACTCTTTTTTTATAAGTTTATATCTTGCAATTCACTTTTTTTTCTCACAATTCAGTTTCCACCAAATATTTTTCTAAGTATTGCAACTTTTGATTTTCATCTCACAATTCTGACTTTTTTCTCAGAATTGTTGAAAAATCAGAATATGAGATTAAATTTAATACCTTTTAATTTTTTATTCCAAAATAAACTTCCAAACATTTAATGTTTGATTTTTATACTTTTGAAAGGTTAAAATGAGGTTTTGAGGTTTACATTTCTATATGGTTAATAGGTACACAGACATACAAGAAATCCTCATACTTTCATCCAAGATGACAACCTGTTCATTCATAAATTGACACATCATGTATCATAAGATCACTTCTTTGGCTTGTTTCATATTTACAGCTGAATGTGTTTTATAAAACATTATTTCAGTAAGTGAGGCACAACTTTCTGAGGTGAACTTCCCTTAAATGGTGAATCTTGGTGAAGAAACTCGATATTGTGAGGATAATTATATAATGAGCTTGCGTTATGTGCTGTTGTTGTTTAGAAGAGACTCACAGGCCCGAATTTTGACGAGTTTAGTTGACATTCGCTTTTTTTCATAGAGTCAAGAAGCACAGCCCTTAACTGTTACACATAGGTTTGCAATTAACACCATCTAGGACAACACACACACACACGCACAATCCTTCATACTTCTCTCTCACTGTCCATGATCTTTCATTCAAACACAGCGACACATCATTACCAAAAACTCCACTTCTTCTCTTCTCTCTCACAGACACGAATTTGAACACACTAACACACTCTTCTCTCAACACACACATCTCTTCTCCCACTTCTCAACACAGCCCTTAAAGACCACCTTCTCTCTCACACACAACACTCTCTACACATACACACACACATCTCTCTCTCTGCTCTCCCAGCCACAGACTCACACACACACAACTCTCTCAGCCCATTACATGACATCACATTCTCTCTCTCTCTCTCTCACACACACACACACACACACACCTCTCCACCACCCACACACACCACACACACACACACACCTCTCTCACACACACACACACACTCTCCTCTCTCTCACACACACAACTCCACACTCTCTCTCTCTCTCTCCACACACCACACACACACACACACACTCTCTCTCTCACACACACAACCTCTCTCTCTCTCTCTCTCTCTCACACACACACACACACAGACACCACACTTCTCTCTCTTACACTCCACACTCTCTCCACACACACACACACACCTCCTCTCTCTCTCTCACACACACAAACACACAACTCTCACTCTCTCTCTCTCTCACACACACACACACACACCTCCTCCACACACACCACACACAACACACACAGAGACACACACACTCTCTCTCTCTCTCTGTCTCTCTCACACACACACACACACTCTCTCTCTTCTCTCACACACACACACACTCTCTCTCTCTCACACCACACACACTCTCTCCACACACACACACACACACACTCTCTCTCTCTCACAACACACAACACACAACATCCACACCTCTCTCCTCTCTCTCTCTCTCACACAACTCTCACCACTCTCTCTCTCTCACACACACACACACACACACACACAACACACACCTCTCTCTCTCTCTCTGTCTCTCACACACACACACTCTCTCCTCTCTCTCTCTCTCTCACACCACAAACACACAACACCACACTCTCTCTCTCTCTCTCCCCACACACACACACACACACACACAGACCACACACTCTCTCTCTCTCTCTGTTCTCTCACACACACACACACACTCTCTCTCTCTCTGTCTCTCTCACACACACAGACACACACTCACTCTCTCTCTCACACACACACACACACACACACACACCTCTTAGCCTCTCACACCTTCTCAGCAGCTGAACAGGTGTGTATATCAGTGAACAGACACTTTCCCAGCAGCCTTTGCTCCAGACACATTTCTGCTGTTCATTTCTTTCACAGAATTTCTTCAGTATATTCAGTTCTGATCTGAACTAAACTAACAGCTGCAGATGAATCACGATATGACTGAAGATTTAATGCAATAAAAAGAAAATAAACATGCATGACTGTGTCCTTCACATTATTAATGAGCCAATGAACTACTCATCCCATGATGCTTTGCAAATTAATTAAATTATTGAGTTAAAGTCAACAATTATAAGAATAAGATTTTTTATTATTTTATTACTTTTTTATTATTATTATATTTAGATTTTTTTTCTACAGAAACTGTTGCTTTTATTCATCAAGGATGCATTAAATTGATAAAAAAAGTGACATTAAAGACATTTATAATGTTACAAAAGATTTCTATTTCTAATAAATGCTGTTCTTCTGAACTTTCTATTCATCTGTGAATCCTGAAAAATAAAATACATCACAGTTTCCACAAAATTATTGTGCAGCACAACTGTTTTCAACATTGATAATAATCAGAAATGTTTCTTGAGCAGCAAATCATCATATTATTATGATTTCTGAAGATCATGTGACACTGAAGACTGGAGTAATGATGCTGAAAATACAGCTTTGATCACAGAAATAAATTACAGTTTACATTTAGTCATTTAGCAGATGCTTTTATCCAAAGCGACTTACAAATGAGGACAATGGAAGCAATCAGAAGTGTTTTTTTAAAGAATAGAATTAGAATAGAGAGTGCTAGAGTTAGAGGGTCAAATAAAGATGGAGGAGATGTGTTTTAAGCCGATTCTTGAACATTTAATGCAGAAGTCAGTGAAAGTGATTTTGTGTCTCTTTGGGATGCACTATAATGCACAGTTCACTTGAAGAACACAAGCTTCTAGAGGCACATAGGTCTGAAGTACTGAATTTAGGTAAAGGGGTGCAGAGCCAGAGCTGGTTTTGTAGGCAAACATTAATGCTTTGAATTTAATGTGAGCAGCTATTGGTAGCCAGTGCAAATTGATAAACAGACGTGTGACGTGTGTTCTTTTCGGCTCATTAAAAATTTATCTTGCTGCTGCATTCTGGATTAATTGTAAAGGTTTGATAGAACTGGAAGACCTGCCAAGAGAGCATTGCAATAGTCCAGCCTGTACAGAACAACAGCTT
>JALXFT010003135.1:12500-71848 GCA_023376895.1 Aspiorhynchus laticeps
AAACACACACACACAGACAGACACACACACACACACACACACACACACACACACACACACACAGAGACACACACACACACACCAGAGACACACACACACACACAGAGACACACACAGCACACACACACGTACCTTCACAGAAGCAGATCCGCTCGTCTTGATTGGACACAAAGTGCTGCTGGGCTGTTCTCACGACCTTGGGAAGGTCAAAGATGGTGACGGTTGATTCGGGGAAGGCCGACACACACTGTTTGGCCAGAGCGCCGCTGCAGCCTGATCAGAGGACAGCGAGAACAAGCATCACATGAGCTTCACACCGCGGGCCACACATTAATATTCTTCAGTCACGTCACCCACAGCCATCTGGAGCCTCGGGGACACGGGGCAAGACGGTGCCGCTGTCCTTAAGGAGAAACTGTATCCTGACATTATTAACTACTAGATACCATTCTGTCATTATTAATCATCCTCGCTCTGAAAACAAAGACTGCAAATGTAGGTTTTCACAGCACTGGATAGAAGAAACATTTGTGGTTTCCCAAAGAACCTCTCAGTGAAAAGCTCCTAAAAGAACCATTTTTTTAGTGTCAACCACATTATAATAAACTAAAGAACCTTTGTCTGCTAACCTTCAGTGGTTCTATGGATGTTAAAGGTTCTTCATGCAACTTCAACTAAATGAAAATGATGTTGCATTGGAAACTAGCTCAAATAAAACATGTATTTTTTTATTATTATTTTAGAAATAGTTGAACCAAATATGACCATTTTGCTGCAAATATCCTCACCCTCAGTTCATCTGAGATCAGGATGAGTTTGTTTCTTCATCAGGTTTGTAGAAATGTGTCTCTGCATCAGTGTCTCAGCAATGGATGCTCTGCAGTGAATGGGTGCCGTCAGAATGAGAGTCTGATAAAAACATCACAATAATCCACACCACTCCAGTCCATCAGTTAACATCTGGAGAAGACAAAAGATGAAACAAATCCAGCATTAAGACGTTTATAACTAAAATACATAGAGTCCATAATCCATAATAACTCTTCCTCAGTGAAAAAGTGTTCTGGTCTGAATCAGGAGAGAAATCTGCACAGATCAAGCAGCGTTTACAAGACAAAACAGCTTTAAACTAAAATGTGGCTGGATTTTGATGTGAGAGACAACAGCAGATGCACTTTTTCACTGGAGGAAGCATTATTATGGATTATGGACTCTATGGTATTTTAGTTAAAAACATCTTAATGCTGGATTTGTTTCATCTTTTGTCTTCTCCAGATGTTAACTGATGGACTGGAGTGGTGTGGATTATTGTGATGTTTTTATCAGACTCTCATTCTGACGGCACCCATTCACTGCAGAGCATCCATTGCTGAGACACTGATGCAGAGACACATTTCTACAAACCTGATGAAGAAACAAACTCATCCTGATCTCAGATGAACTGAGGGGGAGTCAATCTTATATTGGGTGAACTATTCCTTCAGTGTTTTACTTTAACTGTTCACCATTTCTTGACAGTTTTATCCATCTTTAATCGCCTCAGTTGATTTTAAATATTCCAGCGGTGTGACAAATGCATTTTTAAAAGCGCAAGTATATCATGTAGTTTCTCACTGCATGTACAATGACAATAAAGTAATTAGTAACATGCAGCTTGAAGCGGTTATTAAGTGTGTGGTCAAACAGCAGAGATGAAGTGATGTGTGTTTGATGGAGAGTCTCGTCTGCGTCGTGTTCAATCTCACTGACGGCTCATTAGCGCTCGACACACACCCCACGTGTTAATGTCTCGTCATCATTAGTCCAAACCACAGCAGACTCTACAGGTGATTCCCTCGAGGCTTGTCCTGTTTGACACGTCAGGCCACACACCTCCAAATCAATGCAGATCCCAAGCAATTAAACACACTGACACTCGCCTTCTCAATGATTGAAGAGAACACTCTCAAGACGCGTCATGGAGGCAGAGGAAAGATGGTGTGACGGACGCTTACACTCACACACACACACTCATGAACACACACACACACACACACTCATGAACACACACACACACACACACACTCATGAACACACACACTCATGAACACACACACTCACACACACATCTCACACACACACACACACACACACTCATGAACACAACACACTCATGAACACACACACAGACCGGCACACACATTCACACACACATCACACACACACAACACACGCACACACACACACACACTCACACAACACACACACTCACACACACAGACCGGCACACACATCACACACACACACACACACTCAAGAAACACACACACTCACACACACACACAGACACGCACACACACACACACTCATGAACACACACACACACAGCTCACACAACACAAACAGACATGCACACACACACACACACTCATGACACACACACACACGCTCACACACTCACACACAGGAACACACACACACTCATACACACACACACACACACACACACTCATGAACACACACCAAATTTGGGGTCAATAAGATTTTTTTTTAAGAAAATAATACTATTTATCAAGGAGCATTAAATTGATCAAAAGTGTCAGTAAAGACATTTAATGTTACAAAAGATTTCTGTTTCAAATAAATGCTGTTCTTCTGAACTTTCTATTCATCTGTGAATCCTGAAAAATCAAATATATCACAGTTTCCACAAAAATATTGTGCAGCACAACTGTTTAACATTGATAAAATCAGAAATGTTTTTGATCAGCAAATCAGATATTATTATGATTTCTGAAGATCATGTGACACTAAAGACAGATGATGCTGAAAATACAGCTTTGATCACAGAAACTCCAAATTACAGTTTAACACTATTACGTTAGAAAACATTAAATTTATAATATTTGCAAAGTTATTACAGTAGATCAAATAAATAGCAGCTTTGCAAAGAGAGTAATATCCATTTCCTGTATCTTACATAATCAGCTCTGATAAGAAAGGTTGATGTCTGTCATTACAAACTCCAAATTTTGTAGCAAATTCATTACTAGTAAACACAGTTAATATGCACTCAATTTTAAACAATGGTTACAATAATTGTCTCATTGCTTGGCTTTGGAAAAACTCACATATATATTTTAAGGGAAAACCAAAATATGGAATCACTTTATAGGATTTTTGAAAGAAGCTGATCCAAATCAATTTTCTGTGTAACTTGTCTTAACATGCATCACCTCATGATATTAATGTCCATTGTTTTGACTTGTATGTGTATTGTATGATACAAGTGTATGTATGATATGATATTATTTATATTATATATATATATATATATATTATATATATATATAGTAGTTATACCTGAATTTATGTCTGAGTAAATGTCTGAATAAAAAACATGTTTTGCATGATATTAGAAAATTATCTGATCATGACAACATCACAATAGTTATTTAAAACGTACAAAAGCATAATAAAATAATCCACTATATAGCATCATTCATATATATATATATATATATAATTTTTTATTTATTTTTATTATTATTATTATTAAATTTCATGTTAAAGTTTCTAAAATCAGTAAAGACAGAGTTGAAAAAAAAATTATCGACTCCAAACTTTTATATGTTAGATTATTTTTATGCAAAGTTATGACAGATAAATAAATAGAGTTTGCAAAAGGGAGAAAACATTTCCTATATCTTCTATCGTTGATGTCAAAGGTTATGTGTTCAATCAAACTCCAATATTTTGGTGCAAATTCATCTGTCACTGTTAATATATCTAATATTAATGCCTGGTCAGTCACTGTTGTTCATGCATTTACAAAACTGTTAAGTCTGTGCTGTTCTCGGTAATTAACTGTGGCACTAATTAATATCAATGTTTGGTTTGGAGAACATTTTTGTTGGTGTTTGTATGATAATCAGTGCTGGGTCTGAGTCTCCTCGTGATGTTCACGCAGCTTCAGCTCCATCTTGTGGTTCTTTTGCCATTTATTCTCAGCTCTGTCTGCAAGCTCCTGATAACAGTCTCATGTGTTCATTTACTACGGTCTGCATGTGTGAGAGGCGTCTTACCTCCGAGATCACAGATGCATCTGAACGACGACAGATCGAACGCTGTGATCACCTCACGACCGCAGATGTTCCAGATGGAGTTCATCAGGTGCATAAACTTCACCATCTCCTCTTCAGACCTGCGCACACACACACACACATCAGCTCATCACACGCACACACACACACACACACATCAGCTCATCACACACACACACATCACACACACACACACATCACTCACACACACACACACCACACACATCAGCTCATCACACACACACACGCACACACACACACACACACACACACACACACACACACACACACACACACACACACACACACACACACTCATCACACACACCACACACACATCAGCTCATCACACACACACACACACACATCAGCTCATCACACACACACACACACACACACACACACACACACACATCAGCTCATCACACACACACCACCACACACACACACACACACACACATCAGCTCATCACACGCACACACACACCACACACACACACATCAGCTCATCACCACACACACCACAGCCACACACACACACACACACACATCAGCTCATCACACCACACACACACACACACACACACATCAGCTCATCACACGCACACACACACACACACACACACCACATCATCAGCTCATCACACTCACACATCACACACTCACACACACATCACCACACACCACACTCACACTCACACCACACTCACACACACACACACACACACACATCAGCTCATCACACTCACACGCACACACACACACACACACACATCAGCTCATCACACTCACACACACACACACACACACACACACATCAGCTCATCACACTGCACACTCACACGCACACACACACACACACACACACATCAGCACACACTCACACGCACACACACACACATCAGCTCATCACACTCACACGCACACGCACTCACACCACACACACACACACACACACCACTCACACGAAATTTGGTTACACTTTATTTTAAGGAGTCCTTGTAACAGTGTAATTAGTACTGAGTAATATTAATTAACTACATGTACTTACTATGGTTAGAGTTAGGATTAGAGTTTGGCTTAGGGTTAATTAATTGCATGTAATTATGCATAATTAATTGTTATTATTATAGTAAGGTTAGGGTTAGGTTTTTACTGAAATAAACTAAAATATAAATATTACACGAAAATCTAAACTAAATGAAAATGACAAATTTTGCCTCGGCAACTAACTGAAATAAGTTCAACTGAAGCTCAGAATAACTGGAGTTAAATACAAACTAAACTCAGAACTGAGATATCACTAAACTCACCTGTACATGGCTTCAAACAGGTCCTTGGAGTTGACACCGAAAGCCTTCTCATACTGGTTCTGTCCTTCTCTGAGGAGCAAGAGTCACGAGAGAGAAGAAGTTTCACAAACATCAGTCATATCCAGAGTTTAAACACAGATCCATCAGGCTTTATATATATATATATACAGTGAGAATATGAGGAATATGCTGCAGATGCTGATATTGATATGATGAAATTCTGCTGCTTGTGATGTAAATCAATGAGATCTTTATAACAAAAATATATACACGTAGCACAAAAGCAGTCATAAGTAACACAGGTATATTTGTAGCAATAGACAACAATACATTGTATGGGTCAAAATTATACATTTTTCTTTTATGCCAAAAATCATTAGGATATTAAGATCATGTTCCATGAAGATATTTAGTAAATTTCCTACCATAAATATATCAAAACTTAATTTTTGATTAGTAATATGCATTGCTAAGAACTTCATTTGAACAACTTTAAAGGTGATTTTCTCAATATTTAGATTTTTTTGCACCCTCAGATTCCAGATTTTCAAATATTGTCCTATCATAACAAACCATACATCAATGGAAAGATATTTATTCAGCTTTCAGATCATTAAAAATATACCCTTATGACTGGTTTTGTGCTCCAGGGTCACAAATGATCTAAATATCATTCTATATCTCCAATAATATGTCTCAGTAAGATGAGATTGAAATGATCCAAACATATAATGCAATGCTGATTGAGAGATGAATAATAAAGGCTCCTCAGAAGATCATTCCTCCGCTGAGGAACAGTGAAAGTAAAGCTTCTCAAAAGATCCTGATGATCAGATTTGAGACTAAAACATGATTGATGGAGAATCAAGTAAAGCTGAGCTGCTTCAGTCCAGTAAGTGTTCATCTGGAGATATGACTGCAGTTATTCTGACGTTTACTTGATCAAAATCAGTCAAGATTTGATCAGGGGCGGACTTAGTGATTTGGGGGCCCTAAGCAAATTCCAGGTATGGGGCCCCAACACAATAACTATGTGCTCTTTTATGCCCAACCCTTATTTTGCTCACTCGCTCTCATGGATTATAGTTTATTTATCCCTTCACAACCAGTCAACCTGATGCTGTTCTAAAGCCATATTAAGCTACTTTCGGATCACAAAAGATGATAAAAACTGCTTGCACTTGTGCAATTAATAAATTGCTCACTTTTTCTGTCCTTTAACTAACATGAAATTATCCCTTGCAACTCCATATTCCAAGTGTTCTGAAGGCATACGGTAGGATTTGCGAGAAACAAATCGAACATGTAATCTATTATTAAGCGAAAATCTCCATTCATCACATTCGTGCATTTATACAAGTGTGCGGCAGATCACGCCTAGGAAAACTACACAAGAAAGTCATTTTGAAACATTAAGACAAATACAATTATGACTTGAAATGCAATGCTTTCTTTACTGAGATGAATATCTCTGTTCTGAGACAGCCTAGAATCCCTCATTAATCACTAAAAGCTGTCACTTACTTTCATTAAGCTCTCTACACTACACAACGAAGCCCTTATTTACATCGTATCTGTTATAATGAGAGGATTCCTGAGCATTTTGAGCGGTGAGTGGATTCTTAAACACTTCTGGTCATTGCAACAGATTGTCTGTGATTGACTGCATTGTTCAACGCTGCAAATATGTTTCAGCAATATCAGATGTGGCCCTCTGATCCCCCGGGCGCTTACCTCGCCTATTGGTTAAGTCCGCCCCTGGATTTGACAGTAAAAGACTCGTGAAGCTTTCTATAATTACAAACCTGATTCCAAAAAAGTTGGGACACTGTACAAATTGTGAATAAAAACAGAATGCAATGATGTGGAAGTTTCAAATTTCAATATTTTATTCAGAATACAACATAGATGACAATCAAATGTTTAAACTGAGAAAATGTATCATTTTAAGGGAAAAATAAGTTGATTTTAAATTTCATGGCATCAACACATCTCAAAAAAGTTGGGACAAGGCCATGTTTACCACTGTGTGGCATCCCCTCTTCTTTTTATAACAGTCTGCAAACGTCTGGGGACTAGGAGACAATTGCTCAAGTTTAGGAATAGGAATGTTGTCCCATTCTTGTCTAATACAGGCTTCTAGTTGCTCAACTGTCTTAGGTCTTCTTTGTCGCATCTTCCTCTTTATGATGCGCCAAATGTTTTCTATGGGTGAAAGATCTGGACTGCAGGCTGGCCATTTCAGTAACCTGGATCCTTCTTCTACGCAGCCATGATGTTGTAATTGATGCAGTATGTGGTCTGGCATTGTCATGTTGGAAAATGCAAGGTCTTCCCTGAAAGAGACGACGTCTGGATGGGAGCATATGTTGTTCTAGAACTTGGATATACCTTTCAGCATTGATGGTGCCTTTCCAGATGTGTAAGCTGCCCATGCCACACGCACTCATGCAACCCCATACCATCAGAGATGCAGGCTTCTGAACTGAGCGCTGATAACAACTTGGGTTGTCCTTGTCCTCTTTAGTCCGGATGACATGGCGTCCCAGTTTTCCAAAAAGAACTTCAAATTTTGATTCGTCTGACCACAGAACAGTTTTCCACTTTGCCACAGTCCATTTTAAATGAGCCTTGGCCCAGAGAAAACGCCTGCGCTTCTGGATCATGTTTAGATATGGCTTCTTTTTTGACCTATAGAGTTTTAGCTGGCAACGGCGAATGGCACGGTGGATTGTGTTCACCGACAATGTTTTCTGGAAGTATTCCTGAGCCCATGTTGGGATTTCCATTACAGTAGCATTCCTGTATGTGATGCAGTGCCGTCGAAGATCACGGGCATCCAGTATGGTTTTCCGGCCTTGACCCTTACGCACAGAGATTGTTCCAGATTCTCTGAATCTTTGGATGATATTATGCACTGTAGATGATGATAACTTCAAACTCTTTGCAATTTTTCTCTGAGAAACTCCTTTCTGATATTGCTCCACTGTTTTTCACCGCAGCATTGGGGGAATTGGTGATCCTCTTCCCATCTTGACTTCTGAGAGACACTGCCACTCTGAGAGGCTCTTTTTATACCCAATCATGTTGCCAATTGACCAAATAAGTTGAAAATTGGTCCTCCAGCTGTTCCTTATATGTACATTTAACTTTTTCGGCCTCTTATTGCTACCTGTCCCAACTTTTTTGGAATGTGTAGCTCTCATGAAATCCAAAATGAGCCAATATTTGGCATGACATTTCAAAATGTCTCACTTTCAACATTTGATATGTTATCTATATTCTATTGTGAATAAAATATAAGTTTATGAGATTTGTAAATTATTGCATTCCTTTTTTATTCACAATTTGTGCAGTGTCCCAACTTTTTTGGAATCGGGTTTGTACACTAAAAGAGCTCTTACTGGATAAAACACTCTGAACTCTCAATCAGAGACAGAAGACGTGAGGAGATTGAGTGTGAAACAGGTTTAACAGTTTGGAGGTGTTTGTGTATTAAATCTGAATCAGAGAGCTTCTCACCGGACGGCGTCGCTCAGGTAATGCCAGCACAGGTAGATGGTTCTGGAGCTGTACTCGATCGACTGATACAGAGACGTCGGGCTGGACTTGATCAGAAACATGCTGGACATCTCTGTGTTACTGTAGAGAACTAGATGAGACGCGGAAATAAGAGCATTAACACATTTACATTCAGCTGTAAAACATTGAAGTCTTTCAGTACAGATGAGACACTTTACTGTAAATGAGATTGATTAATACAAAATGATCCTTCGTCAGTTTTACAGTAAGTTACCGGATGATTCTGTGTCTCTCATTTGGTTTAGAAACAATTTTTAATCAGAAATTGCTGGTAAACTTCACAAGTAATTACAAAGAAACTGTAAGTAACATTGAAATAAACAGTAAAATAAACCTAAAATAGTAACTATACATCGTCCAATAATCTTTATTTACAACATTATTTCAAAAATTAAATTAAAACCTTAATTAAATTAATTTAAGGTTTTAATAAAAAATTTGAAACAAGGATTTAATTAAATTAATTTAATTAATTAATTAATAAATCCTTGTTACTTAAAATGAAATAAAACTAATATATTTTTTAAAAAATCGACTTGTTTTAGTTGCAAAGGCAACATTTTCATTTTCATGATAATGTACTAAAACAACTATGAAAAAATATAAATAAAAAAATAATAATAAAAATGACAAAAAAAAAAAAAATTTAACAAAAAAAATGAAAAATGAAAATAAATTCAAAATTAAATATTAAAACATTAAATATTAACTAAAAATAAAATAGTCTATAAAAATAACACTGGCTTAAGGGTAAATGCACAAAGTTGCTAATTTATCATTTTTTTCACATTTCTTGTTTTTTCATTTAACTCAAAATAACTTTACTGAAAATGAAATGAAAATGTATAAAAACTATATAGATATATTTAAAAACTACTAAAAACAAATGACACAATAAAATTATTACATTTTTAATATTTTTTAAAAGTACAAAATATTAATAAAAACTATAATAGTATCATAATTATACTAAAATAACACTGATTAAAACTTTTTGGAATATGTCTCTTTATTTTTTCCCTTTTGAAATATTTATTAGTGAAGTATTTATAATTCTTACCCCGGTTTCCCAGACAAGGTTTAAGTCTAGTCCTAGACTAAAATGTAAGTCTGAGCTGTTTAAACTGAAATAAACTTGCACTTATTGATCTTGAAATATATCAGTGCCTTTGTTTGGTCTTTAGATGCACACCAGTCATGTTTTTGTCTAAGACACGTTTATTAAAATGACTTAAATGTCCTAATTGATCAATAGCCTAATCCTGGTTTAGTCTAAGCCTTGTCTGTGAAACCAGGCCATAGTGTTTACTTGTACACTTTAATTTGATAAAAACAGAATCACTATATTATAATTTTTATAACACAGAATCATTATTTCTGCAGTCATTATGATTAAACCAAACGTTCTAGATTTTCCTAAACAGTTTGTATGTCATTATGAGGAGTATGTGCTGCAGTGCGTCACCTGTTCCGTGCGGGTCAGTGTTTGCGGTCAGCAGCTCCAGACTCACACAGCTGTTCAGCAGACGCTCGGTTCCGTCCTCACTGCAGCCCAGAGCTAGAGCCAGAGCCGACGCAGACAACTGAGAGCATGCAGACGCTCAAACACACCCAGCTCACACGCACTGAACAGAGCTGGCACAACAGCACAACACACTTACTTGTACACTTTACAATTTGATACAAAACAGACATCACTATACATTACACACTTTTTATACACACAGAGAAATTATTTCTGCAGTCATTATGATTAACACACACAACGTTCTAAAGAGATTTTCACTACAGACAGTTAGTATGTCACACATACACAGAGAGAGTATGTGACTGCAGTGCAGAGACACTGTTCAGTGACGGTCAGTGTTTGCGTCAGCAGCTCACAGACTCACACAGCTAGTTCAGCAGACGCTCGAGATTCCGACATCACTGCAGCCCAGAGACACAGCAGCACAGAGCACGACGCAGACACACTGAGAGCACACTGCAGACGCTCAGAGACACACCACAGCTCACACGCACTGAGAGAGAGACACTGACACACACACACACACACAGAGAGAACACACAACACACACACACACACAGAGAGAGACAAGAGAGAGACACACACACACAAGAGAGAGAGAGCACACACACACACACACACACACACACACACAGAAGAGAGACACACACACACACACACAGAGAGAGAGAGAGACACAGACAGAGACACACACACACACACACACACAGAGAGAGAGAGAGACAGACAGAGACACACACACACACAGACACAGACAGAGAGACACACACACACACACACAGAGAGAGAGAGAGACACAGACAGAGACACACACACACACACAGAGAGACACACACACACACACACACACACAGACAGAGACACACGCACACACACACACACAGAGAGAGAGAGAGACACAGACAGAGACACACACACACACACAGAGAGACACACACACGACACACACACACACACACACACACACACACACAGACAGAGACACACACACACACACACACACACAACAGAGAGACACGCACACACACACACACACACACACACACACCAGACACAGAGACACACACACACACACACACACACACACACACAACACACACACAGAGAGCACACGCACACACACACACACACACACACACACACACACACACACACACATGTTAGTTTTTATGGTTTATGGGTTCATTCCATAGGTGTAATGTTGTTATACTGTACAAACTGTATTTTCTATCTCTCTTTACAGGAAACTACAGGCATTTTTACTTTCTCAAAAAAACTCACTCTGTATGATTTATAAACCTTTTGAAATATGGGGACAATGAAAATCTCCTCATAAATCACCTTCCCGTTGTAATACCCATGTCATTATACAAATTTGTGTCCTCATAAACCACATAAACATGCACACACACACACTCACACACACATGACACAACTTTGTTTCTGTGAAAGATCAGGATCAGGATCAGGGGCTGGTTGCATAAACTGCTTAGACTAATCTTAAAGAGGTCATCGGATTCCCATTTTGCACAAGTTGATATGATTGTTTAGGGTCTTAATGAAAAGTCTATAAAATAATTTGGTTAAAATGTCTCAATAGTAGTGTAAAAAGACACCTTCTTTACTCTGTCAAAATCAGCTCTGTTTTCATCAAGCTGTTTTTTAGTCCATGTTGCTTTAAATGCTAATGAGCTCTGCTGACTCCGCCCCTCTCTTCCGTCGGGTGACGAGCAGTACTGTTTACTTTAGCTGCAAAACTGGCTAACTAGTACATTATTAGGAAAGATGATTTGCAAAGATTCATAAAAACCCTTATCCTCACTTCTTCTGTAGATGAAGCTGGATCACGAATGATTAGTGTGAACATAGATGCATTTATGCAGATCAGGGATCGGCGCATTCACTTCAAAGTGAAAGTAACGTTAATCCTCTGTGTCTTCAGTGGCTCAGACGTCAGGAGTAACTGACGACTGCTTTATTCATTATTACATCCATCAATTAAACACCTCAATCACTTAATCTGAGACATCTTGTCTTCTCTGCACCGGAGGAGGAGCTCAGCTCACTCAGGGGGCGGGGCTAAGGTGAGACGGCCTGTCAATCAACTCTCGTGGGAGGGGCCTGTACAGAACTACATCATTCTGACAGGAATCTCAGAACAGCCTGATTTGAGAAAGAGGATTTTAAAATAGGGATTAAAAAAAAAACATGTGTAGATTTTATCATTATAGGTGGATGTGTACACACACTTCCAACACACATTTATGTTCAAACAACTTGAAAAGTGAATTGTGCATCCGATGACCCCTTTAAAAAGTTAGACATCTTATATTCAAGACTGGTCTCATTTGAATCCAGAAAGTAAGACTGGTTTCTCTGTTGGCGTGTGTGTGTGTGTCGTGCAGGTGTGTGTGTGTGTGTCGTGTGTGTGTGTGTGTGTGTGTGGTGTGTGTGTGTGTGTGTCTGTGCGTTGTGTGTGTGTGTGTTGTGCGTGTGTGTGTTGTGCTGTGTGTGTGTGTGTGTGTGTCTGTGCGTGTGTGTGTGTCTGTGTGTGTGTGTGTTGTGTGTGTGTGTCTGTGGTGTGTGTGTGTGTGTGTGTGTGTGTGTCTGTGCTGTGTGTGTGTGTGTGTCTGTGCGTGTGTGTGTGTGTGTCTGTGTGTGTGTGTGTGTGTGTGTCTGTGCGTGTGTGTGTGTCTGTGCGTGTGTGTGTGTTGTGGTGTGTGTGTGTCTGTGTGTGTGTGTGTGTGTGTCTGTGGTGTGTGTGCGTGTGTGTGTGTGTGTGTGTGTGCGCGTGTGTGCGTGTGTTAACTGCTAGTTGGTCAAACGCGTTCTTCAGACAGAGAGTCTTAACATAGTGGCTAAGATTACACAACCGGCTCCAGGACACTGCTGCATCGTTTGCAGTGTTTTAAAGCCTTGCCAGCTGAAGCATTCAAGCGATTTTAAAGCTTTCGAGCGCAAGAAGACACAAAACAAATCAATTCAGCGCTCGCACGCAGACAGCTGCATCTCTGAGCCCACAACTGAGCTCTCTTTCACTTCTTCATGCGCTTGAACAGACAAATACATACAAAATTGTGTCAAAATACTCATCTTGGTGAGTATTCACGAAAACTGTTGGTTATATTGTAAGCAAACAGAAACAGCTGATAAAGATGTGTATCATTATATTGAATTTATATACAGTATGTTTGATTATTACACCGACAAACCTGAAAAATTAAAGTGTATTAACTCTGAATAGAGGTTTAGAGCCAGATTTATGTTAATGTATGGGAAATATAGCTAGGAAACACAATTAATTAAGTTAGATTTTCCTATATTCTCTTCTGAGTAAACAATCCAAAGAAAACCTCTTTAAAAAATAAAAAAAGTCACTTACAAAATGAGATGAACATCGAATAAATCTGAGCAAACAAGAATGAATCTTCCTCAGAAGAGATAAAAACAGCTAATTATATTATAATTACATCCATAAGCTTTTAGTGAACTCATTAATCTGTTGTTTGACCTCTTCATATTTAAGGAGTTATTGTTGTCTGCCGTTACTGTATGTTCATGTCAAAATCAAACATACGCCCTTGACATTAATTATTATTTGCTTGGAAAAGCCCCTCATATCACATATAATTCATTGGATGTTTATTTTCAAATTCATCTTTTTCATCCAATTTTGAATCAAATAAACTAGACGACAAAAAGTGATTATAAACAGCAGTAATTAATGGTGACATCATGCACTTTCTTTAATAGACTCATATAAAGATTAATCTAAAACCTTGATATTGAATGAGCAATATGGAATAATTAAGATTTTGAACGTTTTTAAGTCTCTTCTGCTCAGCAAGGCTGAAAAATTGATCAAAAATACAGTAAAATTGTGAAATATTATTATGATGTAAAACAGCTGTTTTCTATGTGAATATGTGTTAAACTGTAATTTATTTCTGTGATGCAGCGCTATATTTTCAGCATCATTACTCCAGTCTTCAGTGTCACATGATCTTCAGAAATCATAATAATATGCTGATTTACTGCTCAAGAAACATTTCTGATTATTATCAATGTTGAAAACAGCTGTGCTGCACAATATTTTTGTGGAAACCGAGATATATTTTATGTTTCAAGGAATTCAAAACAGATAGAAATAGAAAAGTCAATAAGACAGCATAATTATTTGAGATAGAAATATTTACTGAGCACATATTATAGCATCAATAATATACAGCTTATGTCAATCGACTTCAGAAATCAAATTACTATGTTTAAGCTCACATGTTATTTCACATAGAAAACGGTTGTCTTGTAAATTGCAATAATATGTGGTAACTTTTTTTAACTGTCAGGATTTTATCGAAATAAACGCAGCTTTGCTGAGCATGAAGCTCTCATAACTGTACTAGTGTAAAGCTGCACAGAGGTTATATTCACATAGCACATGCATTAATGATGATCTAACTGTATGAATGCATGAAGATGTGTGATTGTGTACCTGTTGTACACCAGAGAATCTCCATGTACTGCAGAGAAGCTTGTCTCGTGATACGGCTGTTCTCCGTGCCATGATCAGCGTGCGTCATGTGATGTATGTTGTGTGTGTGTGAGAGAGAGAGAGAGAGAGAGAGAGAGAGAGTGTGTGTGTGTGTGAGTGTGTGTGTGTGTGTGTGTGAGAGAGAGAGAGAGAGAGTGTGTGTGTGTGTGTGTGTGTGTGTGTGTGTATGTGTGTGTGTGTGTGTGTGTGAGAGAGTGTGTGTGTGTGTGTGTGTGAGAGAGAGAGAGAGAGAGTGGTGTGTGTGTGTGTGTGTGTGTGTGAGAGAGGGAGAGAGAGTGTGTGTGTTTGTGTGTGTGTGTGTGTCTGTGTGTGTGTGTGTGTGTGTGTCGTGTGTGTGTGTGTGAGAGAGAGAGAGAGTGTGGTGTGTGTGTCTGTGTGTGTGTGTCTGTGTGTGTGTGTGTGTGTGTGTGTGTGTGTGGTGTGAGAGAGAGAGAGAGAGAGAGAGTGTGTGTGTGTGTGTGTGTCTGTGTGTGTGTGTCTCTGTGTGTGTGTGTGTGGGTCGTGTGTGTGTGTGTGCTGTGTGTGTCTGTGTGTGTCTGTGTCTTGTGTGTGTGTGTGTGTGTGTGTGTGTGTGTGTGTGAGAGGGTGAGTGTGTCTGCTGTGTGTGTGTGTGTGTGTGTGTGTGTGTGAGAGAGAAACGCAGGCTCTTACACACACATAATCAGATTACACAGATGATCCGCGTCCAGACTGAACGCACACAGACCTGCTTTAATTCAGAGGTTTTAAACTCTCAAAGCAAGAAGCTGATGATCAGCAAAACAACAGGATCATCCTGAAGATCCACTGCATGATTACACTCACACTAATGAACCGTGTTCAATAACAATATTCAGAAACTATGATTTACTCATGTCTTAGAGCATCTCTGTACCACGGTAAAATCAATGTGACTTCGTGTCTTTTTGCTTTAATATAATAGTATGGTAACACTTTATTTTAGGGTCTCTTAACTAGTTGCTAATTAGCATGCATATTAATAGAATATTAGTCATTTATTAGTAGTAATTAAGCACATATTAATGCCTTATTCTACATCCCTAACCCTAAACTTAACAACTACATTAACTATTAATAAGCAGCAAATTAGGAGTTTATTGAGGGAAAAGTCGTAGTTAATAGTTAATAAGTGTTACCAATAATATTTAATATAATCCAGTTTTATTTTGGTATGTTTAAGATGTTATCAGTTTTTATTTCTATATTTTCTATTTTTTTTAATTCACTTTAATTTGTAATTTCTTAATGTCTATAGTTTTTTTAATTTCTTTTTATTTCAGTTTTAGTTATTTTAGTATATATCAAGTTAAAATAATAAAAATGAGAAATAAAGTAGCTGATTTTTTTATTTTTTTTGCATTTATGTACAATTATATATTTAATTTTATTTCAAGTAACTCAAGTTTTTTATGGTTTTAGTTTTACTTTGATATAACTTTTACATTTATGAATTTGGCAGATGGTTTTATCTGCAACTTACATTGTATTCAATGCACACGTTTACATTTTATCAGCTTTATAATCAGTTGATGTAAACCTAATAATTCATCATAATTTAAAAAAACTAAAAATTTAAATAATTTTAAAATAAAAACAACCAGAATAAAACACTTGCTAAAAAGAATAATGTTATAATAATATAATTAAATATTAAAAATATTTGATTTGTTATGCTGAATGTCATGTGAGCATTAACCAAACATTAGAGAACCGTGAAACTGCAAACGTGTTATTAAATTATGGAAATATTAACCTTAAATCTCAGGGTTTTACATCTCGCAATTATGACATTTTTCTTAGAAATGCATGATATAAATTCACAATTGCTATAAGATATAAACTCGCAATTCTGAGAACATATCAGTCTTTTTTCCCCTAAAAATTGGACTTTATAACTCACAATTCTGAGAAAAAAATAATTGTGAGATAAAAAGTCGCAATAACCTTTTTTTAATTTTTTTATTCAGTGGCATAAACAGGCTTCCATTCAAAACTGTTTATGAATCACTGATCCAGAGAAAAGAAAGCAGGTCATTAGTGTGTCATTATCTGGATGTAAAACCAGCAGTTTCTGACTTAATGACAAACATGATTTGCTGGGGGAAAAAATAATAAAATAAATAAATTAAAATTAAAATATAAAATGTTCATGGTCCTAAAAGAGGCTTCATGTTCTTTATGAAAAACACAATTCACTGGGGGAAAAGTAAATAAGTAAAACAATTTAAAATAAACAAAACCATTTAACCCTTGTGCATCAATAAAAAAAGTTACACATATGTCCAAAAAAACAGTCATAAATATGTGAAGCTTGGGGGCACAGAGTTAAGTGTGGTCTCATTTTAAAGAAGACCCACGGCAGATTATCGTTGAAGCAAAAAAAGTTTAAAAAGTGAAACCAAAAAAATAAGTTATAGAGGTTTAAGTTTATGAAAATGATTTATGAACAATATTTTATATAAAATATATATTTTGTGAAACATGTTGAACTCTAAACCTGCTAGAAAATCAAAGCCATAAATCTAAACAAATTTGAGGTTGATATCTCAGAAAATGAGCTCTTAGTAAGATATTGTTTGAGCGCAGTACCACATTTTCTCCATTAGATGCAGCAAAACTCTGCTGGAGCTCACAGTGCTTGAGTTATGATTTACAGTAGAGTTCATCTCTCAAATATTACACACACACACACACACATACAAACCACACACTGACATCCATATCAACACACACACACACACACACACACTGACATCCATATCACACACACACACACACACACAGACAAACCACACTCTGACATCCATATCAACACACACACACACACTGACATTCATATCAACACACACACACACACACACTGACATTCATATCAACACACACACACACACACACTGACATTCATATCAACACACACACACACACACACAAACCACACTCTGACATCCATATCAACACACACACACACTGACATCCATATCAACACACACACACACACACACACACACACACACACACAAACCACACTCTGACATCCATATCAACACACACACACTCTGACATCCATATCAACACACACACACACACTCTGACATCCATATCAACACACACACACACAAACCACACTCTGACATCCATATCAACACACACACACTCTGACATCCATATCAAACACACACACACACTGACATCCATATCAACACACACACACACACTCTGACATCCATATCAACACACACACACCTGACATCCATATCAACACACACACACACACACCAACAACACACACACACTCTGACATCCATATCAACACACACACACACAAACCACACTCTGACATCCATATCAACACACACACACTCTGACATCCATATCAACACACACACACACTGACATCCATATCAACACACACACACACACACTCTGACATCCATATCAACACACACACACACACTGACATCCATATCAACACACACACACACACACTCTGACATCCATATCAACACACACACACACACTGACATCCATATCAACACACACACACACTCTGACATCCATATCAACACACACACACACACTCTGACATCCATATCAACACACACACACACACACACTCTGACATCCATATCAACACACACACACACACTGACATCCATATCAACACACACACACACACACACTCTGACATCCATATCAACACACACACACTCTGACATCCATACCAACACACACACACACACACACACACACAATTATAGCTGCATTATTTGTCTAATTGTCTCTATAATATGCAGAAGCAGAAAACAGGAATAAAGCCAGTATTTGCTTTATAGACCAAACCTGAAAAAAATAGCATCATCTGGTAAAAAAATTAAAAA
The DNA here is from genome assembly GCA_023376895.1 of Aspiorhynchus laticeps. NCBI lineage: Eukaryota > Metazoa > Chordata > Actinopteri > Cypriniformes > Cyprinidae > Aspiorhynchus > Aspiorhynchus laticeps. Next base: position 31,436 of record JALXFT010003135.1, read on the forward strand.
AAAATACATTTTAAAGCCTTGCCAACAGAATAAAAGCCTATTAACAAAAATTGCATCATTTTACAGTTAAACGGCACTGCGATTAAAAATATCATTTTTAATGGGTTTCAATGAAGACATTTTTGTCCAAAAGGAGCTGAGCAGAACAGCATTTTGTGCACAGTCATCAAAGGTAAATATTGGAAATAAGGGTGGAATATTAAAATACCAATAATAATCACCTGAGCCAAAATTTATGCAGTTAGCATAAATTATAAAAAAAAAAAAAAAAAAAAAAAACCTTCCCTCACACAAACAGGTGCACAAGGGATCGAAATATAACTTAATTTCTGGGACAATAAATAAGAAAGTCATGAAAAACAGGATAAAGTATTTGTTTAATAGACCAAACTAAAAAACTCATATCTGTATGGTACCAAAAACAGTCAATAGAATTTCTGAAAGTTGCATCAGAATAAAAGCCTATTAACAAAAATCCATGCATTTTATCAAAACACTGCTTATTAATCAGTAATAGCAGTTTTTAATGATTTCATTGAATATGCATTTTTGTCCAGGAGTCCGTTATAACATTTCTGTCCTAGTCGCAAAAAGAATTGAAATGAAGGTAATATTAAACATCATCAAATCACCTTCTGACAACTTAAAATTTATGCAGGATTGTAGTGTATATATAAAAAACAAAGAACATAAACAAAAAAAAAGATCTATAAAGATTCAAAAGTCTGAGAAGAGAGAACAATAACTCAAATAAATTGCTCCAGAAAACAATGAAATTAAACAAAAAATCAACAGATATTTACTACAAACAAAACATATTAAATTTCAGGTCCTAAAACAGGCGTCATGTTTTTATCATTATTTTTCTGCTGGACAAAAACCTTTATTGTAATCCTCACATTTATTTCATTAATATTGATTTCAGATCGTTAAACTTAAAAAACAATTCCTTAAATGAACGGATAATATTAAACTCTCTATTTATTTTTTTACAACTTAATTTTAAGCAAATTGTAGTGTAAAATAAAAAATCTAAAGAATAATAACAAAAACAAATTCAATAAACAAGATCTTATAAAACAGTTACAGATAATGCAAACAGAATTTCTACCATAAGTAATATTTCCCTAAATAGCACTTGAATATATTAAATCAGGCTAATTTAGGAATAAATTACTGCTTTTTATAATACCTCTTTATTATGAATTCTCACGTAAATAAAAAAAATGTAATGTTCACGGTCCTTTAAAGACATGGCGTCATGTTTTTTATGACTTTTTATTTTGCTTTGTAGTGAAAAAAAAATCCTATGAGAAATAAAAATGAAAAGCAAGTTTATAAGTGCATTACTGGTGTTTTGAGTAATGTGACCATAAGTAATTAATTGAAGTAAATACTGCAATTTAAACATTGAAAAAATGCTAATGTCCGGTTAAATAGGAACGTATGTTTTTGAGTGAATTTTTTTCTTTTTTTAAGTGAAAGAAAAAAACTCTAATTTTAAATAGGAACATGGGAAAATGAATAAAATATTAAGAATAAATTATCTTTAAATTGAGATAAAATAATAACCTAAAGGCTTGTTATTGGGAATTACCGTGTTTTAAATGAACAGGGGGAGGGGAATCTTAATGGTCCTTAAATAGGCCTGCACTTTTTTATAAAATGTATGCTTTCTTATGGTTGTACCTGCGTTTTTCAGGGTGAATGTGACCTGGCCGTGTTTTAGGGTGAATGTGACCTGGCCGTGTTTTGAGGGAATGTGACCTGGCCGTGTTTTGAGGGTGAAGTGACCTGGCCGTGTTTTCAGGGTGAATGTGACCTGGCCGTGTTTTCAGGGTGAATGTGACCTGGCCGTGTTTTGAGGGTGAATGTGACCTGGCCGTGTTTTGAGGGTGAATGTGACCTGGCCGTGTTTTGAGGGTGAATGTGACCTGGCCGTGTTTTGAGGGTGAATGTGACCTGGCCGTGTTTTGAGGGTGAATGTGACCTGGCCGTGTTTTGAGGGTGAATGTGACCTGGCCGTGTTTTGAGGGTGAATGTGACCTGGCCGTGTTTTGAGGGGGAATGTGACCTGGCCGTGTTTTGAGGGTGAATGTGACCTGGCCGTGTTTTGAGGGGAATGTGACCTGGCCGTGTTTTGAGGGTGAATGTGACCTGGCCGTGTTTTCAGGGTGAATGTGACCTGGCCGTGTTTTGAGGGTGAATGTGACCTGGCCGTGTTTTGAGGGTGAATGTGACCTGGCCGTGTTTTCAGGGTGAATGTGACCTGGCCGTGTTTTGAGGGTGAATGTGACCTGGCCGTGTTTTAGGGTGAACGTGACCTGGCCGTGTTTTAGTGACGTGACCTGGCCGTGTTTTGAGGGTGAATGTGACCTGGCCGTGTTTTGAGGGTGAACGTGACCTGGCCGTGTTTTGAGGGTGAACGTGACCTGGCCGTGTTTTGAGGGTGAATGTGACCTGGCCGTGTTTTGAGGGTGAACGTGACCTGGCGTGTTAGGGTGAACGTGACCTGGCCGTGTTTTGAGGGTGAATGTGACCTGGCCGTGTTTTGAGGGTGAATGTGACCTGGCCGTGTTTTGAGGGTGAATGTGACCTGGCCGTGTTTTGAGGGTGAACGTGACCTGGCCGTGTTTTGAGGGTGAATGTGACCTGGCCGTGTTTTGAGGGTGAATGTGACCTGGCCGTGTTTTGAGGGTGAATGTGACCTGGCCGTGTTTTGAGGGTGAATGTGACCTGGCCGTGTTTTGAGGGTGAATGTGACCTGGCCGTGTTTTGAGGGTGAACGTGACCTGGCCGTGTCTCTCTCAGGCTCTCGCAGCAGGTGTGTCTCTCAGTGTCGTCTGGATCGCTGATGCGAGCGTCTGCGGCTGCGGCTGCGACTGCGGCTGCTGCTGCTGCTCTGACCGTGACTGTGTCTCCTGCTGCGTCTGCGCCGCGGCCGGCTTCTGCTCCGCCTGCGACTGCGTCTGCGCCGTCTGCGTTCACGTCTGCCGTCGTCTGCTTCGGTCTCTCTCTGCTTCTTTGCTTCGCTGGTTTCTTCCGTCTGCGTGGCACAGATCTGCAGGTCCAGACGGACAGCATCGGTGTTGGTGCTCTTCTTGAGCAGGTTTCCCAGCAGTTTGTCACGCAGCTGGCGCTCTTTCCTCTGCAGCTCCAGCGTTCGAGCTTTCTCTGCCTCCACGCGGCGCAGCTCGTCCTCCTGCAGACGTCTGCTCTCCTCCAGCTGCTGCAGACGTCTGCGCTCCGCCTGCTGCTCCTCCAGCTGCTGCTGCTTCAGCCTCTGCACACACAAGCCACATGCTTTCAGCTTTCTATATCACGTTCATTTTTATTAATCAAAAAGCATGTATAATTATTGAAATAATGAACCTTTTAATTTACAATCAATTTTTTAATTAATCAATAGTTTAAGTAAATTTTTTTTTTTAAAGCCATATGAAATCTGTTTTATTTCATTTTTCTGCTGGATTCGATTGTTTTTTTGTTTGTTTTTTTCATTTTAATTTTTTACCGTATTAATGGTTAAATTAAAATTTTGATTTTAGTAATCAAAAAGCAATTGTTATAATGAAACTTATACAATTTAACAACAACTCATGTGTAATTATTGAAATAATGAACCTTATAATATTTAGATTAATCAATAGTTTATTAAAAGTTTAAGAAAAAATATTTTAAAGCCATATGAAATCTGTTTTATTTTTCTTCATGTTTTTTTTTTCTGTTAAAATTTTCTGCTGGATTCCTTTTTTCCTATTTTAATTTTTCACAGTTTTAATGGTTAAATTAAATTTCAGTAACCAAAAAAGCATGTCTAATTATTAAAATAATAAAACTTTCAATTTACTGTAACAATTTCTCGATAATTAAAAACATTTTTAAATCCCTAGGAAATGTGTTTTATTTTTTTTCTCAAATTGCATTTTTTTGTTTTTTTTGCATATTTATTTTTTTCTGCTGGATTCCGTTTTTTTTTAGGTTTTTTTACTGTATTAACGGTTAAATTAAAATTTTAGATTTTAGTAATCAAAAAGCAATTGAAATAATGAAACTTATACAATTTAACAACAACTCGAGTATAATTATTGAAATAATGAACCTTTTCATTTACAATCAATTTTTAAATTAATCAATAGTTTATTAAGAGTTTAAGAAAAAATATTTTAAAGCCATTTGAAATCTTTTAATTTTTTTCTATTTTTAAAAAATAAATTCTGTAAAAAAAATTCTGCTGGATTAATTTTTTCCACATTTAATTCGTTTTATTTTTTTAATGATTAAATTAAATTTCAGTAACCAAAAAGCATGTATAATTATTAAAATAATAAAACTTTCAATTTACTGTAAAAATGTATCAATAAATAAAAATTTTTAAATCCCTTGGAAATCTGTTTAATTTTTTTCACCCAAATTGCATTTTTTTTCTGTTTTATTATTTCTGCTGGATTCTGTTTTTTTTTTTTTTTTTTTTTTACCATATTAACGGTTAAATTAAAATTTAGATTTTAGTCATCAAAAAGCAATTGAAATAATGAAACATATACAATTTAACAACTTAAGTTTAACAAAAATTATATTTTTAAGGCCCTATGCGTTTATTTTTCCCAAATTCCATTTTTTTCCAATTTAAATTTTTCTATTCATAAAATTGATACAACTTTAACAACTTAATATTTAATTAACTTCTTTACAATAACAGGGCCCTATAAAATATATATATATATATATATATATATATATTTTTATTTTTTTCTGGATTTCTAATTTAATACAATTGAATAAAAATGAACATTTGAATAAACCTTTAAAATGTAATTAAATGAAAATAAACAATTCCTTTCATTTTTTGGCAAATGAAGTGCTGCACAACTGAGGTTTACTGTTCAAATTAAAACATGGAAGAAAAATCATGTGATTATTCCTTTAAGCTTCAATAATCATATTACTATTATTATTACTTTAAGAAGTACATTCCACTGTACAATAGCAATATATTTCTTAAACCAAACTTTGGCGGGTTGTTGTTAAAATTCTGACACGTTCCTCAATATACCGTCAATCCCATTTTTATGACTGTATTCTGTGTTTTCACAAACAATCATATGGCCCTGAGTCGATGTCTGTAATATCAGGCAGGTAATAACCTTGGCTCTGCTGAGCAGCTCTGCGATCAGCCGGATGGACTCCAGGTTCCTCTGCGCCAGAAGAAGTCTGCGCTCCTCCAGTGAGATCTTCAGCTGGAGCTTCTTCTGCTCCTCCACCTGCTGCTTCTTCAGCTTCTTCTGTGTCTTCTTCTCCTCCTTCTCCTTCAGCTTCTGCTCTCGTTTGTGCAGTTTCTCCTCTCTCCTCCTCTCCTTCTCCTCCTCCTCCTGCTCTCGCTGCTTCCTGAAACATTCACGCGCCAAAACACTTGATTATTTATGACCAAATATATGGACTCAGTTTAAAGAAGCGGTTCAGAACTCACACTCTACACACACACTTTAGCCACGGCTCTTCTCTCTCTCACACACTCTCTCTCTGCAATTCTCTCTCACACCACATCTCCTCTCTCACCCCCTCTCTCTCTTCTACACACACACTCTCTCTCTACACACACTACACACATAACACATTACATCTCTCACAACAACACACACACACACACACACTCCTCTCACACACACACACCTCTCCACACACACACTCTCTCTCACACACACACACACTCACTCACACACACACACACTCTACACACACACACACTCTCTCTCTCCACACACACACACACTCCTCTCACACACACACTCTCTACACACACACACACACATCACTCACTCTCACACACACACCACACTCTCCACACACACACACACTCCACCACACACACTCTCTCTCACACACACACACACCACACACTCTCTCTCACACACACATCACACACACACACACCACACACCTCATCTCCCACACACACTCACACACACTCTCTCTCACACACACACTCACACACTCTCTACACCTCACACACACTCTCTCACACACACACACACACACACTCACTCCTCTCACACACACACACACACTCACACACACTCTCTACACACACACACACTCACTCTCACACACACACCACACATCACCACTCTCTCTACACACACACACACACACTACACACACACTCACACTCCTCACACAACACACACACACTCACACTCACTCTCTCACACACACTCTCTCACACACACACACTCTCCACACACTCTCACACTCTCCTCACACTCACACACACTCACTCTCTCTCACACACACACACACTCACACTCACTCTCTCTCACACACACACACTCACACACACACTCCACACACACTCACTCTCTCTCACACACACACACACATCACACACTCTCACACTCTCTCACACACACACACTCTCTCTCACACACACACACACACACTCACACTCACTCACTCTCTCTCACACACACACACTCTCGCACTCACACATACTCACTCACTCACACACACTCTCACAAAAAATAGTTGAGCAAAATGCTAAAAAATTAAGCAACATCAAAAATTATATTCATTCAATAAAAAAAAATCATAATAATAACAAATAGTAATAATAATATGAATGCATATGAATTACAATGAATAAATATGATTCTTCCTTGTGCTTATTATTTTCTTCACAATTAAGTAGATATTCCCACACATTTATTATCAAAATGTGAAGAAAAAAAAATAGATTAAAGTCAATTAAAAAAAATATATAATAATAAAAATAATAAAAAGTCATCCAAATGAAATAAAATTTGTAATATGGTAAATGCAAGGTATTTTTACATCATGGCATTTATTTTTGTACTGCACTGTAATACAGTAAACTTTACAGTAAAAATAATAAAGAATCCAATCCGAAATAATGTATAATACAGATATTAAACTGATAATTTGAGGGAAAATGTGCTCAAACTGAAACAACCCAAAATAATACAAATAAATCATGTATTGTTAAACAGGTGCATATGAATGAAGATTTGTTCACATATAAAACAGCTTGAAACTCGATTGAAATCTTTGATATTCACACAGAAAACAGCTGTTCTAATATCGGAGTGTTTTTGATCTAATAGAAGAGACCTCTCCTCCTCCCTGCGGCGCTCCTCCTCTTCTTTCTCTCTCTGTTTCTGCTCTTCTCTCTGTTTCTCCAGCAGCTGCAGCTTCAGTCGCTCCTGCTGACGCTTCTTCAGAGACGAGTCGCTCAGGTGTTTAGTTGTGTCAAACGTCACCTGAGAAAACACAATAAACATCATAATTACTGCTTAAAGAGGTTTTGTATGCATTGCATTGCAACACGACAAACAACACATTTTCAGCTGAGATTCAGAGCTAAATTATAGGGGGGTATAAATGACTTCAGAAAGATGGAAGCATCATAATGTTATTTGTACACAGAGATTAGTAACTCTATTAGTGAAATCTGTTGACTTTAATAATCTTTGTTGAAATATGTGCCAATGGTGATCATTCAAAAATGGGGAAACAGCACTTTTCAAGTGTTTTCTCCTAAGTTTGCAGGCCTGTAACTCAAGAATTATTAAAGATATCTTAATGCCCTTTTAGATACTGGGTGTTAACAAACTTTGCTTTGGGCATTTTTATTTTTAAGGCCCTATATGATTCGGTTCCAGAGATATTGGAATGTTAATATGGCTCCAGGAGTAAATCGTTCAAATCTACACATTTTCAGTGGTCAAAAACCAAATGTGGGTCAGTTTGCAAAAAAACACCTAATTCTTAATTAATAATTATATTTTTCACTATTTTTCTAGTACTTAATTTTTGTTTAATTTAAATTGTTAAGTGCTAAAATAATTAAATAAACAAACTAATAAATTAAAATTAATAAATACTACTATATTGACATCTTATTTAAAAAAAAATGACAAAAACAACAAAATTGCTAAAACTTTCAAATTAAAATTTAAGTGAAAACAGACATTCAAAGTATTAATAAAAACTATTACAATACTAAAATAACAACATTACAAACTTCCATGAACTTAGTTCTCAACAGAAGATGAGCATGAATACATTAAAATATAATATTAATATATGATTTTATGTAAATCAATACACAGTGTTTTGAAACCATATTAAAACCGAGAAATAAAGTTTTTCAGGACTTAATTAAATGAACAAAAATTTATAAATAAATTTTATACATTTAGGTAATTAATAAATACTACTATATTGACATCTTATTTAAAAAAAACAACAAATAAAAATGACAAAAACAACAAAATTGCTAAAACTTTCAAATTAAAATTTAAGTGAAAACAGACAATATTTAAAAAAAAAAATGTATTCAAAGTATTAATAAAAACTATTACAATACTAAAATAACAACATTACAAACTTCCAACAGAAGATGGGAATGATTACATTAAAATATAATATTAATCTATGATTTTATGTAAATCAATACACAGTGTTTTGAAACCATATTAAAACCTAGAAATAAAGTTTTTCAGGACTTTTAACAATTTTTAAATGAACAAAAAGTTATAAATAAATTTTATACATTTAGGTAATAAATTGTGAAAAGCTGTAAAAAAAAGAAAAGAATCCTATTTCACAGGATCCTATTATTGTAAAAAAATAATAATAAAAAAAAAGTAATAAAGGTATTAAAAAGGTGTTTTATAATTCAGTTTGTTAGACATGCCTTTTGATTATTAAAATTTAAATAGAAAAACTTAATTAAAATTAAAATGAAAAAATTAAGAATTTGGGGAAAAACAAAACAGATTTTACAGGGGCCTAAAATGTCATTTTTGTTGAACTTTTAATAAATTGTTACTGAATTTTCATGATTTCAATTAATTTGACATGCTTGTTGATTACTAAAATCACTGAAAACAGAATCCAGAAAAAATAAGACGTTTATATAAAATAAATGTTTAAATTAAAAAACAAATGTATAAAACAAAAATAATAAAACATTCATAGGATCCTATTATTGCAAGATAATAATAATAATGTTATTGAAAAGATAAAGTTTGATCAATTCAGTTTATTAGCTGTGCCTTTTGATTATTAAAATTTACATTAAAAAATAAAATGTATTTAAAATTAAAGAGGAAAAATGATAATTTGGGGAAAAATAAATGTTTATGATTTTAATTAATTACTGCATAACTAATGCTAACAAGCACAACTTTTGATTTTAATAATGCATTAGTAAATGTTGAAATTAACATTGATTAAGATTAATAAATATTATAGAAGGATTGTTTATTGTTAAGTTCATGTTAACTAAAGTAGTTAACTAATATTAACTAATGAACCTTATTGTAAAGTGTCACCAATAATGTTATTGAAAAGATAGTTTCATGAATTTAGTTTTTTAGACATTTGATTATTAAAGTTAAAAAAAAAAAAAAAATTATATAAAATGTAATTTTAATTTTAAAATTAATTAAACGTTTTTTTTTAATAATAAATTAATAAAATTAACATGATTAATTTTAACGTTTCATGAATTCAGTTTATTAGACATGCCTTTTGATTATTAAAATATTAAAATTGATTATTAAAATTATTAAAATTTAATCAAAATTAAACAGGAAAAAAGAGAATATGAGAAAACAAAAGTTTATGATTTTAATTAATTAGACGTGCTTTTTGATTACTAAAATCACTAAAAACAGAATCCAGAAAAAATAAGACATTTGTACAAAACAGAAATAATAATAATAATTAAAAAGATAAAGTTTCATGAATTCAGTTTATTAGCCATGCCTTTTGATTATTAAAATTAAAATTTAATAAAAATTAAACAGGAAAAAAGAGAATTTGAGAAAATAAATGTTTATGATTTTAATTAATTAGTGCATTAACTAATGTTAACAAGCACAACTTTTAATTTTAATAACACATTAGTAAATGTTGAAATTTACATTAACTACGATTAATAAATATTATAGAAGGATTGTTTATTGTTAAGTTCATGTTAACTAAAGTAGTTAACTAATATTAACTAAAGTAGTTAACTAATATTAACTAATGAACCTTATTGTAAAGTGTCACCAATAATGTTATTGAAAAGATAGTTTCATGAATTTAGTTTTTTAGACATACCTTTTGTTTATTAAAGTTTAAATTAAAAAAAAAAATTATATAAAATGTAATTTTAATTTTAAAATTAATTAAACGTTTTTTTTTTATAATAAATTAATCAAATTAACATGATTATTTTTAACGTTTCATGAATTCAGTTTATTAGACATGCCTTTTGATTATTAAAATTAAAATTTAATCAAAATTAAACAGGAAAAAAGAGAATTTGAGAAAACAAAAGTTTATGATTTTAATTAATTAGACGTGCTTTTTGATTACTAAAATCACTAAAAACAGAATCCAGAAAAAATAAGACATTTGTACCAAAAAAATAAAACATTCATAGGATCCTATTATTGCAAAACAATAATAATAATAATAATTAAAAAGATTAAGTTTCATGAATTCAGTTTATTAGCCATGCCTTTTGATTATTAAAATTAAAATTTAATAAAAATTAAACGAGAATTTGAGAAAAAAACAAATGTTTACGATTTTAATTACTAATTTTTTTATATATATTTTTTTTTTAAACTTTGTTTTTTGATTACTAAAATCATAAAACAGAATCCAGGGAAAAAAATGGAATCCAGAAAATGTAAAAAGGGAATTAGTGAAGAAATGCGATGTAGTGAGAACTGACCTTAACGCTGCAGGCCACGGCCTTCCCATCCTCCCCCTTCAGCATGAGCTTCATGCCCCGCAGCGAGTCCATGGCTCTGACGAAGCCCGTGTGGTCCTGATACTGAACGTACCCCTCGAAGTTCAGCTGTCCTCCGAACGAGAAGGTGTTGAAGCTCTTCCCCGTCATCTCCTCACGGTACGGATCCAGCATCGGGATATCCACGTTACGGATCTTCCCGAAGCGCTGGAAAACCGTCCGGAGCGCCGCCTCCGAGGGTCTGTCGGGAACGCCGTCCTTCAGCCACAATAAATACATACATTTATCATAAAGGTAGAGTTTCATGAATTCAGCTGATTAGACGTGCGTTTTGATTAATACAATTTAAATAGAAAAACATATTAAAATTAAAATGGGGAAAAAAACGGAATTTGGGGAATAAATAAAACTATAACTATAAAAATAACAATAAAGATATAGTTCTAAAAATCACTCTCAAAATAAAATAATAGAATAGTTTCATGAATTCAGCTGATTAGACGGTGTGTTTTGATTAATACAATTTAAATAGAAAAACATATTAAAATTAAAATGGGGAAAAAAATGAATTAGGGGAATAAATAAAACTATAAAAATAACTAATAAAAATAACAATAAAAATAAAGTTCAAAAATCATTCTCAAAATAAAATAATAGAATAGTTTCATGAATTCAGCTGATTAGAGGTGTGTTTTGATTAATAAAATTTAAATAGAAAAATATTAAAATAAAAAGGGGATTTGGGTAATAAATAAAACTATAACTATAAAAATAACTAATACAAATAATAATAAATATATAGTTCTAAATATCATTCTCAAAATAAAATAATAGAATATTTTCATGAATTCAGCTGATTAGACGTGTGTTTTGATTAATAAAATTTAAATAGAGCAAAAATATTCAAATTAAAAGGGGATTTGGGTAATAAATAAAACTATAACTATAATAATAACTAATAAAAATAACGATAAAGATATAGTTCTAAAAATCATTCTCAATATAAAATAATAGAATAGTTTCATGAATTCAGCTGATTAAATGTGCATTTTGATTAATAAAATTTTAATAGAAAAAATATTAAAATGGAAAAAAAATGGAATTTGGGGAATAAATAAAACGGATTTTACAGGACACTAAAATATCACGAGAAAGGTGTTTATTACATTTGAAATATGAATATTTTTCTTACAAAAACGCATGGATTTGCTACAGGAGGCCTTTATTCTCCCTCCGGAGTCGTGTGAGGCATGATTTATTATAGATAGATGCACTTTATTTGATGTCTTTTGGACCGTTGAATAAAAACACCCACCCACTGCAATGATAGAGCTTAGAAGAGACAGGACAATTTCTAACATACACTATATTGCCAAAAGTATTGGCACCCCTTCTAATGAACAGGTTTGACTACTTTAGTAATTTCTATGAGTACAAATCTTAAAGGGGGGGTACAATGCTGTTTCATGCATTCAGAGTTGTTTACACTGGTAAAGAGTTGGATTCTCATGCTAAGCATGGACAAAGTTTAAAAAAATATAAGTATTTCTGTGCCAAAAATCTCACTTCCGGATTCGTACAAGTTTCGGAGAGTTTTTTTCGATCGTTGTTCTTGATGACGTAAACGACGGTGGAACTCCTTATATGGGCATTTCTCCCGGAAGAACACGCCCCTGCAGCATCGACCGGAGCGAGAGCAGCCAATCAACACGCTTCAATCGGCAGCGCTGCACGGGACTCGCTCGGGAACAACGTCTCTAAAGAAGAGTGTTTTTGGTTGTGAGGGAAAGATAACCTTGTTCAGCTTCCCAAAACAACCCAGCGTTACGTGAACAGTGGATATAGTTTGTTTTTCCGGGGCAGCGATGGAGTTTCTCAAGTGTTTTGTTGACGAGCGTTTTATAAACGAGGCCCAATTCGACGCTGGATTTGCACATCGTTTAATACTGAAAGATGGAGCGGTCCCAGCTATAAAAGATCCCGCTCATGATTCAGAACTGCAGACGGTGAGTGAAACGGCATCAAATGTCTGTTTTGTTGGCGATCGGAGCAAGTGCTTGTCACTCTTTAGCTCCGCCCACGACAAGCCTTCACTCTTTAGCTCCGCCCACACAACACACATTCACTCTTTAGCTCCGCCCACGACACACCTTCACTCTTTAGCTCCGCCCACGACACACCTTCACTCTTTAGCTCCGCCCACACGGCACGCCTCCAGGAGCTCGGCTTTTTTCGGAGAGGATCATAAATCTGTATCTTTCTTTTATAAATATGATAAAACTAAAGACTTTTTGGAGATATGAAGGATGCAGTACTACTCTATAGGTACTCAAGATTAACATGATTAACATAAACGGTGTGCGTTAGGTCCCCTTTAATGTTGAAGCATATAATGATATTCTAGGAAATTGTGTGCTTCTAATATTATAGCAACAGTTTGGACTCTTTTCTATTCTAACATGACAATGTCTCTGTGTATAAGACAAGGTTCAAAAAGAAAATGATTGATTGAGTCAGTGTGGAAGAACTTGACTGGTCTGCATAAAACCAAGTCCTAATCCCAGTTTAACACCTCTGGTGTGACTGTAAATGCAGACCTTGAGACAAAAACTCATCAGCAAACACTAATATAGTGTAGCTCTGATTGGATTCGTCTGAAAGAAGATACACCGAGGACGCCCCGAGGGTGAGTAAATCACATTTCTGGGTGAATTAACCCTTTAACCCGTACGCACTCACACTCATTTAAACTGGTTTGACTGTACCTTCGGCGAGAACCACTTGCACGGCAGCCCCTCCAGATGAATGGTGTCCGGCCGCTCTCCGGGAACCGTCTCGTTCATGTCCTTGGCGTCTCGGAAGAAGGAGTCCCAGTCGTGGCGGGTGGGGAAGCCGGTTTTGTGCTCGACGCCGCGGATCTTCAGGACGTCTGTGAAGCCGCTCAGCTTGATGCTCTTGCCCTCCAGCTTAGCCAGCAAGCGTTTGACGGCGCTCCGGTTCTCCACCTCGCCCTCGAAGCGGATGAAGTCCATGGTGCTCTTGGAGATGCGCAGCGAGGAGAACTGCTCCGGATGCACCATGGCCTTCAGGCGCTCCATCACCTCCCAGTTGGAGATGGACTTGCCGGGCGTCTTGAGGTGAGGCAGAGCCACGCTGACCGTGAGTTTGGCGATGGGTTTGAGGTAGAGACTGAACTCGGGACACAGATCCATCGCTTCGGCCGTGTCGCTCACGACGGACGTCATTCTGCTGGACGCTGGACACAAACACAGCAGACGTCACAATGACCCTGAGTTATGATTAGAAAGCTATTTGAACTAAGTGTGTGATTTCAATAATCGATCATAAAGCAACTCCATAACTCTCTTATTATCATTAACTAAAACTACAATGATTAAAAAGCATTGACAGGAAATAAAATAAAATAAAATAATTTAATTTAATAAAATAAAAAATAAAATACATTTGAATTTAATTTAATTTAATTTAATAAAATTAAATAAAATTTAAAATATTCCAGTTAGTTGGAAAGGCAACATTTCTAATTTACTAAATAAACTGAATTTATCAAACTTTATCTTTTCAATAACATTATTATTATTATTATTATCTTGCAATAATAGGATCCTATGAATGTTTTATTATTTTTGTTTTATACATTTGTTTTTTAATTTAAACATTTATTTTATATAAACGTCTTATTTTTTCTGGATTCTGTTTGAATTATTTTAGTAATCAGCATGTCAAATTAATTGAAATCATGAAAATTCAGTAACAATTTATTAAAAGTTCAACAAAAATTACATTTTAGGCCCCTGTAAAATCTTTTATTTTTTCCAAAATTCTTAATTTTTTAATTTTAATAGTTTTTCTATTTAAATTTTAATAATCAAAAGGCATGTCTAACAAACTGAATTATAAAACTTCACCTTTTTAATACATTTTTTTTTTTTTTTTTTTATATTATTATATATTTTTTTACAATAATAGGATCCTGTGATTTTAGTAATCGACGAGCATGTCTAATTAATCAAAATAAAATTTCTGTTTTAATTTTAATTACATTTTTAATTTTAATAATCTAAATCAACTGAATATTCTAGATCTGAATAGGCATATCTAATCAACTGAATTTGTTCAATTTTAACTATTTAATAAATTTATGACATTTTTTCAAACTAAAAAATAAAATGAACAAAGCAAACAGACAAAACTCAAAAAAAATAGTTAAATAAATTTACATTATTTAAAATAAAACATTGTTTACTAAAATAAAAAATTAAGTTATGCTTTCAGTAAATATTTCACTTAGTTGGCAAGGCAACATTTATTATTTTTGTTTAGTTTTAGCAGTAAAATTACCAAAATTGAAAATAACTAAACATAAATAAAAATAATAAAAACTAAAAAGATATATTAAAAACAAAAACAAATAAAAACCAACAAAAAAATACTAAAAAATACTCAATCAAAATTATTAAAATGCATTTACATTAAATTTAATAAATTAAACCAAAATAAAAAACTGAAATAAAATAAAACTGAAAATATATATAAATAAATATTCCACTAATTTTCATTAAGTTTAAATAACTAAACTCAAATCCTAAAATTAATTAATAAAAACTAAACAAACATATTAAAATAAACAAAAACACCAAATAAAATTATTAAAATAAATTTATGTTAATTTAATTTTTGCTAATTATATTAAAAACAAACTTTCAGTAATACTAA
Organism: Aspiorhynchus laticeps; assembly: GCA_023376895.1. Taxonomy (NCBI): domain Eukaryota; kingdom Metazoa; phylum Chordata; class Actinopteri; order Cypriniformes; family Cyprinidae; genus Aspiorhynchus; species Aspiorhynchus laticeps. The sequence goes on from JALXFT010003135.1 coordinate 46,944, forward strand.
TAAAAACTGACAAATTTCTCATTTCTGTTTAGTTTGAGTAAAATTACTGATAATAATAAAAATAACCAAAAATTAATAGAAAAGACAAAAACTCAAAACAAAATGACTAAAATGAAATGGGGGGATATAAAAATAAAAACTAATTTAAAATATTGATAAGTAAAGATGCTAAAACAACACTGATCTGAGCGTGTCAGTGGATTATGATTGATAATTAGATCAATATACAATATCATACAGATATAATAACACCATATGACAGATGAACCACTGAAATAATAATAATAATGTCACGATAGTCACTCAATATTCACAAAACATTGAAAAATTGTTATTAATATTTGTAGATTCTGTTAAACAGACCGAGTAATAAACAGTGATGCTGATATTAATAATAATATTGATATTGATATGAACCAATACTCCAGTCTGTGCTAGTTATGGTCGAGTTATTATATTGATATGAATAGGGATGGGTACCGAAACTCGGTATTTAATCGGTCTCGGGGCTAAATTATGAAAGACCGGAGTATCGATAAGCTCTGACGTTATCGGTTCTGCTGTCGGTACTGGAGAAATTATGAAAACACACATACATTTATTGTTGCTATATATACACATTATCTTGCAAATTCTCTCTCGCCAGAGATGCCAGCTGTTTTATATGCAATAATATTCAAACATTTGTCTATGATGCATTTTTGCTATTCGTAATTCAGAAGCGAGATCGCGCTCACGTGGAGGAGCTTCAGCACGCGCAACATGAAAGACCGGTTTAATTATGATAGAATATTAAAACATATGCACTTTATGCCTGTGGCTGTTATATTAAGCTAAGTTTATTTATTTATTTTTGATTTTGGCTTCTAAGGATTATAGCCGCGTTTCTTCTAGCACAACTTCCCTCCCTTCACAGCGGCGCGCATTCGTTCCTCCCTAACCAAAACTTAACGTCAGCATCATCATTGGTGATTGTTGTAAGATGCCGTCTTTACTGTTGCTAAATTGCGGGACATGTTTGATAATAAAACGTTGAAAGCACAATCCGCACAAGAGACGCTGCTCCCCAGGCTGAAATGTCTGTGTGTGTGTGCGTGCGTGCCTGCGCGGAGCAAATTACACTTTGAGCTTCGGGCGCGTCCAAACGATCAAATACACACAAAAATATGTCACAATGGCCAGCTACGAGAGTATTCACTTAAACAGTTTGTCTTAAGTGGACCAGAACAGTTTGGAGAAAATCCGATGTGTGTCAATATATTGCCTTAAAGTGACAGACTGGCGCTTCAATGTTAATCAAAGAACAAAATGCAAAGAGAAAATCACTCACAGCTCTTAATCTGAATAACGTTATAGCTTTAATAAGCATTAATCAATACATACAGTGAAAACTATGCAGTGTGCATTTACATTTGATTACTTTTAGATTTCTTTTGCAGGCTATTACTTGCCTGAACAGTAATGTTAGTAGACCTTCATGGAAAAATGAAAGCACTGTTTATTTCATTTAATTTGTATATTTGTTTTATTGTATTTGTCAGTTTGTTTTTACTTTGTTTCTTTGTTCATGTTCTTACTGTATCTTATCTTATGTATATAAAACACTAAAAATGCCTGCACACTGGTGCATTTACAAATTGATGTTTTATATTCATTTAATTAAATATTTATTTTACATTTCAGAATATAAAGTAATGTTAATTCAGCTCCTAATTTGTTATAATATATATATATATATATATATACACACAGTATAACAAAAAGTACCGATAAGAATACCGTTAAAGTACCGGACCGATAAGCAGTATCGATAAGAGTAGTAATACCGTTAAAACCTTAACGATACCCATCCCTAGATATGAACCAATACTCCAGTCTGTGCTAGTTATGGTCGAGTTATTATATTGATATGAACCAATACTCCAGTCTGTGCTAGTTATGGTCGAGTTATTATATTGATATGAACCAATACTCCAGTCTGTGCTAGTTATGGTCGAGTTATTATATTGATATGAACCAATACTCCAGTCTGTGCTAGTTATGGTCGAGTTATTATATTGATATGAACCAATACTCCAGTCTGTGCTAGTTATGGTCGAGTTATTATATTGATATGAACCAATACTCCAGTCTGTGCTAGTTATGGTCGAGTTATTATATTGATATGAACCAATACTTCAGTCTGTGCTAGTTATGGTCGAGTTATTATATTGATATGAACCAATACTCCAGTCTGTGCTAGTTATGGTCGAGTTATTATATTGATATGAACCAATACTTCAGTCTGTGCTAGTTATGGTCGAGTTATTATATTGATATGAACCAATACTCCAGTCTGTGCTAGTTATGGTCGAGTTATTATATTGATATGAACCAATACTCCAGTCTGTGCTAGTTATGGTCGAGTTATTATATTGATATGAACCAATACTTCAGTCTGTGCTAGTTATGGTCGAGTTATTATATTGATATGAACCAATACTTCAGTCTGTGCTAGTTATGGTCGAGTTATTATATTGATATGATACCAATACTCCAGTCTGTGCTAGTTATGGTCGAGTTATTATATTGATATAGAACCAATACTCCAGTCTGTGCTAGTTATGGTCGAGTTATTATATTGATATGAACCAATACTCCAGTCTGTGCTAGTTATGGTCGAGTTATTATATTGATATGAACCAATACTCCAGTCTGTGCTAGTTATGGTCGAGTTATTATATTGATATGAACCAATACTTCAGTCTGTGCTAGTTATGGTCGAGTTATTATATTGATTATGAACCAATACTCCAGTCTGTGCTAGTTATGGTCGAGTTATTATATTGATATGAACCAATACTCCAGTCTGTGCTAGTTATGGTCGAGTTATTATATTGATATGAACCAATACTTCAGTCTGTGCTAGTTATGGTCGAGTTATTATATTGATATGAACCAATACTTCAGTCTGTGCTAGTTATGGTCGAGTTATTATATTGATATGAACCAATACTCCAGTCTGTGCTAGTTATGGTCGAGTTATTATATTGATATGAACCAATACTCCAGTCTGTGCTAGTTATGGTCGAGTTATTATGAGTACAGTATGAAAACTTGACATTCATAAGCACAGTCGTATGATTCAGAACTGATTATGATGTTACTACAGTAATAAGTGAGGTATTCTGAGGTAAATCATGGTAAACTTCAGTCACGTGAGAGATAACGTTGATATATTGATAATAATTAAGTGACAGACTATCGTTTGATCTCAAATAGTGTTTGTGATTATGAAATAATCGCGATGTTATGATGAAAGCGCGCGCTGCGCAGATTATTGATGAGTTATTGATTTGTGAAGCTCGGTTTAAGCGTCACTGACCCGGATGATGGCGACACACCGCGGGTCAGCGCCGCTAAACTAGTCTAACTAAGCTGCGACAAGGACATGTAAGTGATTACTAACCTCTCTAGATAGTTCTGGATCAAGCATCAATAACAACAGCTGAAACAAACGGACATGATGCCGCTGACCGCTTCCGCATACATCACACCGCGACCGGAAGTCACCGAAGAGCTCTGCTGCCTCAAGCGGAGCAAAATTAATGTTGCTGAGTCCCAATTCGCATACTATCCGTCCTAAAGAGTGTTCGAAAATAGAATTAGTGTGTCCCAAATCATATTATGTTTAAAAAAGTATGCCAAAGATTCCCGGATGGTCTATCGATCGATGCACGCTCTAACGGCTAATATTGCGCGGGGATTCGATTAGAACTACAAACACGCATAAAAAGTGTTAAAAACTACAAACATGGCGGATACGCGCGACCAACGGACAGACAGAGAAAGGGATTTGAGTGATAAATAATCAATGTCTAACATGATTAAAAAATATTTATTTAATTAAGTATGCCAAAGATTCCCGGATGGTCTATCGATCGATGCACGCTCTAACGGCTAATATTGCGCGGGGATTCGATTAGAACTACAAACACGCATAAAAAGTGTTAAAAACTACAAACATGGCGGATACGCGCGACCAACGGACAGACAGAGAAAGGGATTTGAGTGATAAATAATCAATGTCTAACCTGATTAAAAAATATTTATTTAATGAAGTATGCCAAAGATTCCCGGATGGTCTATCGATCGATGCACGCTCTAACGGCTAATATTGCGCGGGGATTCGATTAGAACTACAAACACGCATAAAAAGTGTTAAAAACTACAAACATGGCGGATACGCGCGACCAACGGACGGACAGAGAAAGGGATTTGAGTGATAAATAATCAATGTCTAACATGATTAAAAAATATTTATTTAATGTTATCCACGTTATATTTCATCTGAAGCAACACTGCTAAACACTGACTTTATAAAAATAAAGTGTTTTAAAAAATGGATTTTTTTTTAATTAAATAAAAAAGTGTTTAAATAGAAATTGTATGTTAAATGAATAGTAATAGTGATGTTCTCACCAGGTAGCTGTATTTATAACACATTCACTGTTTTTAATTGTGAATTAGAACTCACTATTATTATTTTTTTTATCTTAATAATTACATGATTTGCTCATTAATTAATCTAATTAGTCACAAATAATTATTTATCAATATTTAAACTCTAAATGCCCCAAATAAACAATTAAAAGATGAATGTTGAGACGTTAATGTTGACTCTAACACATTCTTGTATCTGTCTGGAATATGTTTAGCGTCTGCATCACTTCAAAGGAATAGTTCTCCCAAAAATGATTTACTGACAAATTGATGCACAAAAACACGTCTAAAATAAATCATAACAAGCCTAAGAGCCTCGTTTACTAAAACTGTTAGTTGTGTTGCTCTGATGACTTTCCTTTAATCTCGGTGTTTCTGCTGAGCTGTATTTAATGGTTGTTGTTGCTCTATATATATATATATACACGTGTTTGAGCTGCCTCTGCAATTCCTTTCCTTCTCTCGCTTTAACCAAACTACTGTTTTAATACTTGAGTACATTTAAAGTTGTACTTTTTAACTTTTACTCAAGTATGTTTTTGGCCAGATGCTTGTACTTTTAATTGAGTCAAATATTCACTGAGTTTCTGTTCTTTCACTTGAGTAAAAGTTTTGAGTGCTTTTTACACGTCTGCTTTTCATGACACTAACTTTGTTAATGACAGATAATAAAGCTTCTCTCAGATCAGGATGCAATAATCCTAATATATATATATATTATATATATATAAAAAAAAATATTATAATAATAATAAAAAATATAAAAAAAAAATAAAAAAAAAATTATTTAAAGAAAAAAAATTAAAATAAAATAAAATTAAATTAAATTAAATTAAATTAAATTAAATTAAATTAAATAAAAAAATAAAAAAATAAAATAAAATTAAATAAAATTAAATTAAAAAATTAAATTAAATTAAATAAAAAATTAAAAAATAAAAAATAAATAAATAAATATAATAAAAAAAATAAAAAATAAATAAAAAAATAAATATAAAAAATAAAAATAAAAAAAGGAAAAATTAAATTAAATATTTACATATTTGGGTGGAAAACAATAGAGAAATCCTGTAATATCTTAACTTAAAATTAACAAAATTATTAAAGAGACAAATAAACTGCTAAACTATCCTTTAAAACTATAATTATTTCTTAAAATTATTTTACAGCATCTAATTTATGATTAATTCTGATCTATTATATAGTGAATGTTTTACTTGCAGCTTAACTGTATTTGCAATATATGATCAATTTACTTTGAATTCATAAAGATAAAAATAAAATTGGGTTTATTCTGAATTAATGTCAGATAATAAAGCTACTCTCAGATCGATGAAATAATCCTAATAAATAATACATTATTAATTAATAATAAATTAAATATTTATTTTAATAAAATAAAAAATTAGACATCTTTGTACAATTATGTACAATTTACAATAAAATTATGTACAATTATGAAAATTATTAAAGAGACCCAAATAAGTTGTTATAATCTATCCTTTAAAACTAGAATGATTTTTTAAATCAGTTTGATGATGTCAGATAATAAAGTTACACTCAGATCGTGATATAATAATACAAAATTAAATAAAAATACTATAATGATCAAATAAAATAAAATCATCTATAATCTATCCTTTAAAACTATATCAAATATTTTTCTTTAAAAGCATTTTAAGATCCTAACTGATGAATCTCTCTTATTTATGACTAATTATGATGGAAAGTAGAAGTTTCTGAGGTCTGATGTTGGAATAAAGCGTATTAATCAGCTCTGATGGGAACAATGTTAATCTCCAGTAAATCTCTGAAGAGAAGTAAACCCGCTCACGTGTTCTTAAAGGGACAGTGCACCTAAAAATGAACAGTATGTCATCATCTACTCCAAACCTGTATGAATGTGTTTGTTCTGAACACAAAGGAAGATATTCTAAGTATTTTTTCTTCTACTATTGAAGTCAATGGTGCCCCAAAACAGCCTGATTATAAACTTTCTTCAAAATATCTTCCTTTGTGTTCAGAACAAACACATTCAGGCTTTTACACCTGCTTTAAACGTTCAGGCCAGGCTTCCTCAAGCAACCTACAGTTTGTCTACAACGTTTTTATCTAGTTATAACATGACACAGACCCAATAACACGACACTCTTTATTCCAAGTGCCCAGTTTATTTCTGATAAAGCACAGACAAACGCATGTTGTTGTGTAAAAACAAGAAACGCTCGTAACGGCGAGGAAGCTCTGGGATGTGTCAGGACAAGAGTCAACATCACGTTTATAGCTTCCAGACACAAAAAGCTGTCGTACCTGTTGTCTGTTCTCTCGGGTTTCATGAGAAAGACCAGAAATGAATTTGTGCGTGACACCAAACTGAACAAAAGAGTGAGTTTCCCAGTTTCCACACAATCGGGAAAAGCATAAAACATGTAAAAAAAAAAAAATGCAAAATTATATTTTTATTATTGTAATTATAAATTTAATAATTCTAAAATAATTAATACAAAAATATGATTGAATAAGAATGACGAAAAAGCATAAAACATGTAAAAATAAATGCAAAATTATATTTTTTATTATTGTAATTATAATTTTAATAATTCTAAAATAATTAATACAAAAATATGATTGAATAAGAATGACGAAAAAGCATAAAACATGTAAAAATAAATGCAAAATTATATTTTTTATTATTGTAATTATAATTTTAATAATTCTAAAATAATTAATACAAAAATATGATTGAATAAGAATGACGAAAAAGCATAAAACATGTAAAAATAAATGCAAAATTATATTTTTTATTATTGTAATTATAATTTTAATAATTCTAAAATAATTAATACAAAAATATGATTGAATAAGAATGACGAAAAAGCATAAAACATGTAAAAATAAATGCAAAATTATATTTTTATTATTGTAATTATAATTTTAATAATTCTAAAATAATTAATACAAAAATATGATTGAATAAGAATGACGAAATAATCCAAAAATTGATTAAAATAAATTAGTAAAAACTAAAACAAATAAATTAATTATAACATTTAGATTAAAAAGATAAATACATACTGTCCTTTACTTTAAAATACTTTAAAATATTTTATTTTTGTTATCAACATTTAAAAAAAAAAAAAATCACACATAACATAACATCCAAAATATAACAAAACAAAACAACAGACATAAAAATACTTTAAAATATTTTTAATAATAATAATGTAATAGAAACTAAATATTTTCCAATTAATATTTTATAATCTGAATTTTTCAGTGAATTGGAAACCATATAAATGTCTTTTACAGTTTAGAATGGCGGCCCCTCACATGATGATGATCAAAAGTTTAGCGCTTCCTGAACGTCTTCACATCAGATGAATAATGCACTGACAGCAGATGCGTAACGACTGTAATTTAAGAGCAGCAGTTAATTAGTATCAGGAATCATTCCTCGTATGGTCTGGCTTCTGCATGAATGACCAAAACATCACAGAGAAGCTACGACATCACCTAGCAACCGGCTGGAACACCCTAGCAACGGCAAACACCGCTCACATTGTCTTCAGGAAACGTAAACATCCAGTTCGTATGAAAGAACCTTATATATAAAACACTTTCAGGGTGATTTAAAATATAACTAATCTAGCAAGTGCCTAAAATGACTGTTTCATTATCAATAAAGGCACTTAATTGGAGAATGCACATTTGGGATTAGTGTTTTAGTATTTGGGATCGCTAGTAATTAGAAGCTTTGAAAACAAAAGCTATAATATAATAAAGCTAAAAGTGCATTGCCACTGTAATGGCTCATGGGTTATTAAAAGAACAGTTCACCCTAAAATTAACTCATATTTGAGTTAAAAACATCTTAATGATGGATTTGTTGATGTTAACTGATGGACTGGAGTGCTGTGGATTATTGTGATGTTTTTATCAGCTCTCATTCTGACGGCACCCATTCACTCGCAGTGTTTCGGGTGAACTGTTCCTTTCTGGTCGTGGAGTTAAAGCATTGAAACAGTCACCTACAGCACATAAACACATTGAAATCACATTTACAGCATAACAGCCTCAATACATGTTCATTCCTGCATCTGGAAGATGATTATTAAAGGCACAGCGACTGAAACATGACACGCAAAACACAAAGTGCATCCGTGGAAATATAAAATCAAAATAACCTACGTTACATCTACATGTTTTCAGAGCATCGTTGTAATAAAATAGTGGTGCATAATTTTGATAAAGGAGATGATTGCATTAAAATTGGTTCCAGTTGCTCATCCTCGTCCAACCTAAACATTTCAAAAGCAGCTACTGTATATAGATATACTGTATATATTTTCATGTATAAAATCCCATTTAAACTGCGAAAAATCAATATTATAAATATGTATAAAACATTTCGTTTCTATTACATGATTGTGCTTTTTTTGTTTTAGAATTACCATTTTTTAATGTTAACTAACATGAACTAACAATGAGCAATATATACAGTATATATATATATATATATATAACAGTATATATATATATATATATATATATATACAGCGGGGAAAATAAGTATTTGACACATCAGCATTTTTATCAGTAAGGGGATTTCTAAGTGGGCTATTGACACAAAATTTCCACCAGATGTAGCCATCAAGCCAAATATTGAATTCATATAAAGAAATCAGAACATTTAAGTATACAAGTTGAGTCATAATAAATAAAGTAAAATGACACAGGGAATAAGTATTGAACACATGAAGATAACAAGGTGCAAAATGGCATAGAAAGCAAGGAGATCACCTGAAATCTGTCAGTATTGAGAGAGAACCCCTGCCCCCTATCAGTACTAATTGATATCAGCTGCTTTAGTCCTAATTGATGGCCTATAAAGGCTTCTCATTACCTAGGAGGCACACAGGAAAGACTTCATGATGGGTAAAAGCAAAGAACTCTCTGTAGATCTTTGTAATCTTATCGTTGAAAAGCATTTTTGATGGGAATGGTTATAGGCGCATTTCCAGAATGCTGAATGTTCCTGTGAGCACTGTGGGGGCCATTATCCGGAAATGGAAAGAGCATCAGTTCACCATAAACCGGCCACGATCAGGTGCTCCACGTAAGATCCCTGTCCGAGGAGTCCAAAGAATAATCAGGAGAGTTCTCCAAGAGCCAAGAACCACTCGGGCAGAACTTCAGGAAGACCTTGCATCAGCAGGTACTGTTGTTTCAAAGAAAACTATAAGCAATGCACTGAACCGCCATGGCATCCATGCACGGTCACCACGCAAGACTCCATTGCTGAACAAAAAGCATGTTGAGGCTCGGTTAAAGTTTGCGAAAGAGCATTTGGAGAAGCCTGTGGATTATTGGGAGACTATAGTATGGTCAGATGAAAGCAAAATTTAACTTTTTGGCAGTCATTCTACACACCATGTTTGGAGAAGAAATGGCACTGCCCACCACCCCAAGAACACCATACCAACAGTTAAGTTTGGGGGTGGAAGCATCATGGTTTGGGGCTGCTTTTCAGCAAGGGGTACTGGCAGACTTCATATTATTGAAGGCAGGATGAATGGAGAAATGTACCGGGACATTCTGGATAAAAATCTACTGCCATCTACCAGAAAGCTGAAAATGAAAAGAGGGTGGACATTTCAGCAAGACAATGATCCCAAACACAAGGCCAAGGACACAATGAAGTGGTTTCAAAGAAAGAAAATCAAGCTGCTTCAATGGCCAAGTCAATCACCTGACCTAAATCCCATAGAAAATCTATGGAGAGAACTGAAGATCAAAGTTCATAAATGAGGCCCAAGGAACCTTCAAGATTTAAAGACCATTTGTGTGGAAGAATGGGCCAGAATCACTCCTGAGCAATGCAGACGACTGGTCTCTCCATACAAGAGGCGTCTAGAAGCTGTAATCACCAACAAAGGCTTTTCTACAAAGTATTAAATAAAGTGTTCAATACTTATTCCCTGTGTCATTTTACTTTATTTATTATGACTCAACTTGTATACTTAAATGTTCTGATTTCTTTGTATGAATTCAATATTTGGCTTGATGGCTACATCTGGTGGAAATTTTGTGTCAATAGCCCACTTAGAAATCCCCTTACTGATAAAAATGCTGATGTGTCAAATACTTATTTTCCCCGCTGTATATATATATATATATATATATATATATATAAACACAACTGTATACAACTGTTTGTTCATGTTAGTTCAAAGTGCATTAATGTTAACAAATACAACTTTTAATTTGAAAATGTATTAGTAAACGATGAAATTAACATTAACTAAGACTAATAAATGCTGTAGAAGTATTGTTCATTGTTATGAAATCTTATTGTAAAATGTACCTTTATTTCTACTCACTATAGTACTGTTAGATGTATTATTTATTTTAACCTATTTTTTATTTTTTATATATTTTTCATATTTAATTTATTTGAATATTTTGATCAAACATTTTGATTTATTTATTTAGATAATTTTTTATTTTGTTTTAAATAAAAAAATGTTTTTTTCTTCAATTCATTATTATTATTATACGTTTTTCAATTTATTATTATTATTCTTTTTTTTTTTTTTTTAGAAAATTAGTTTGAACCACGCCGTAAACAAGCAGCTCAGTTGATCTCAGAGTAATAACGTCTTTGCATACGTCTCTATTATTCACATTTCCGTCTCAGCCAAAGAGATTGGATATGGGTCTGTATTTGAGCGGGCTCTTGAGCGACTCCTCTCTTTCCTCGTTCTCTCTGAAGGACGTGCTGTGGACGATCTGCGTCTTGAAGCGGTTCCTCTGCAGTCTGATGCGGCCGATGGAGGATTTGCGATACAGAGACCTGGGCCTGGGCTGACCGTCGGCCGTCAGCTCCTCGGGGTGGTTTAGTAAGCGTAGAGGGTTGAGGTTGGACTGCAGGACTTTAGGAAGCTTCCATCGCCCGGCTCCAGATGCGTTCTCCGTGTCAGAGTTCACACAAGCTCCTATGATGTCCTTGATGTTGCACGTGACGCTGGATCGGAGATACTGCGCCGCTTTCTTCCCGCTGTAATCCCTCACATCCACATCTGCATCATACGCTCCCACCAGCAGCTTCATGACCTCTATATGATTGTGCATGGCTGCCAGGTGCAGAGGCGTGTAGCCGGCGCTGGATCGAGTGTTTACGTTTATCCCGACGCCGTGCCGTTTGGCAAAATCCACCAGCATTGCGAAAAGCTCGTGTTTGCCTTGCTTGGCCGCCCAGTGCAGACACGTGAACCCGGTGACAAAGTCCTTCTTGGAGATGAGCGTGGGTTCACACTCGAGCAGCCGCTGCAGACTGTCCCACTCTCCGTCTGCCGTGCACATCATCCACTCGTGCTCCAGCGGCTCTAAGGTCACCAAGCCACAATCCTCATCCACAGACGACGTTCTGAAGTCACTGCTTCTAGCTGACATGTGCCCTTGGGAGTTACGGTGCACCAGAGAGCGTCTCACCTGCATATGCATTACATATTATATGCATTATATACATTTGGATTATATATTAAATGCATTATGTGATTTTGCATTATATATTGTATGCATTGGATTATGTATTAAATGCATTATGTGATTTTGCAATATATATTATGCATTATGTGATTTTGCATTATATTTTGTATGCATTGGAATATGTATTAAATGCATTATGTGATTTTGCAATATATAATATGCATTATGTGATTTTGCAATATATATATGCATTATGTGATTTTGCATTATATTTATGCATGGATTTTATATAATATGCATTATGTGATTTTGCATTATATTTGTATGCATTGGATATGTATTAATGCATTATGTGATTTTGCAATATATAATATGCATTATGTGATTTTGCAATATATTAATGCATTATGTGATTTTGCATTTTATATTTATGCATTGTATTATTATTAAATCATTATGTGATTTTGCATTATATATTGTATGCATTGGATTATGTATTATATGCATTATGTGATTTTGCAATATACATTATGCATATGTGCATTTTGGATTATATAGTTATATGCATAATTTGCAGAATTATTATTACATGCATTATGTGCATATGCATCATTACGTACATTTGGATTATATATTATGTGCATTATGTGCATATGCATTATATATCACATGCATTATGTGCATTTGTGCATAATATTATATGCATTATGTGATTGCATTATATATTATATCATATGTGCATAGATTCATTATTACTATGCATTATGATGCATAAGTGCTTTGATAAGTGCTATGTATTATCATATGTATTATGTGCATTTGGATTATATATTATATGCATTATGTGATTTTGCATTATATTATGCATAACGTGCACTTGGATTGTATGCATTATAAGCATAATCATTATTGCATGCATTATATGATTTTGCATTATTTATTGTATGCATTATGTGCACATGCATTATATATTATAAGCATTATATGATTTTGCACTATATATTATATGCATTATGTGATTTTGCATTATATATTATATGCATAATGTGCACCTCGATTATATTATATGCATTATGAGCATAATGTGCATTTGCACTATTATGTGCATTATGTGTATTTCCATTCTATATTATTTGCATAATGTGCATTACATGTATTTTCATTATATATTATATGAATTTGGATTATATATTATATGCATAACGTGCACTTGGATTATATTCATTATAAGCATAATCCTTATTACGTGCATTATATGATTTTGCATTATTTATTATATGCATTTGCATGATACATTATATGAATTATGTGCTTTTGCATTATATGCATTAAAAGCATAATCATTATTATTACATGCATTATATGATTTTGCATTATACATTACATGCATTATGTGCTTTTGGATTATATACTACATGGATTATTATTACATGCATTACATTCCTGTATGTGCAGTAGCACCTGTCCCACCTGTGGAGAACTGCTCATCATGAGCTCGATGAAGTTCTCGCGGCTGCATTTTGGGGTGCTGCTATCCTCAGTGTGTCCATCATGTGCTCCATCCTCAGAAGCAGCCAGCAGACTCCTCTGAGATCCCCTCGATGTTCTCCGTCTACTAATGATGACCTGTGGCGTGACAGAAGCTCTGCCAACTCCAGCCTCCAGCTCCGCTTCTCCTGTTGACTGAGCATTAGAGAGCTCGAGAGCATTCGCTTTTATTACATCATTTCCATGCATAGCTTCATTTTCCTTTGCATCTGAGAGCTCACAGTCTCTCTCAATCAGTGCGATGTCAGACACACTCAGCTCCTCCTCAGCATCTCTCACAGTCTCTGATTTAGGATTCAGATCACTGATTTCTTCATGCACGTTGAGGTTCTTTTCCAAATGCAATGCATTAATTCCTCTGTTGATATCTTCATCATCATCATCATCGGGCTTCTCGTCCTGCGCGCGCCCGCTGCGCATCTCTGGGTATCTGTACTTCTTCTTCAAACACACCACTTTCTCTCCGTTTTCTTGCTTCACGTAAGCGATATTTATCCACAAAACGCTTAAATCTCTCTTTTAGCACGGCTCGCTTCGTAGTTTCGCTGCTCAGAAAGACTTTAAAATGCGCGACCAAGTCCTTGTTTTTCACACGCCCCGCATTTTCCAGTAGAAAGTCCAGGACGGATTCTTGCGTGCACTCCGTCGCCATTATATTATGATTTATGATAGTAAAAATAATAATAAATACGCGAATGCACCAATCAGCGTCTAATGCGCCTGCGTTATTTTAACAGGTCTATCGTTAGTCTGCGCGCTGGTGAACACATCGCGTCTCGTCTTATTAAAACTAGGCTGTAGATGAGATTGAGTGCTGAATGTGTCAGATAGGGGTCGGTAGAGCTTATAAAGATGATGTTTGCATCCTAGCAACTCGAACAGAATCACTAGTGTGAAACTGGAGTACAGCGGTGTTCATTTGGGCTCAAACGCGCCGGGCGTTAACGCGGGAAACGGCTCCGCGTTGAGCCAAAATGGATTCCAGTTACACCGGATTGGAACGTACCACTTTGCTGGGACAAGGGGGGTTGGAACTCCATTGAGCTTTAGAGGTTTTAATTAATGAAACCTAGCATGATTTATAGCGTTCATTCAGGTTAAATAGACGTGTAGTGTTACAAAAAGTGCTCGCTAATGTATTTGACATTTGAATTCGTTATACTTTATCGATTTAGATTCACAGAAACCCCTCTCAGAGACGCTGGAATGGTAAAGCAGCTGTTCCCAGTGGCGTGTCAGCTGGGAATTATTGGACGAGGCAACTTTTGACTTTCATCCGAAAGCGATCCGATTTTTCTTCAAATATTCGCCGTTTTCTGCGCGCAAATGGCTTCCTCTGATGTAGTTCGACAGATGGTACGTTTGAGATCGATATATTCCTTGTTCTGAGTCTTTTCTTGTTTCTGTGGCTGTGTGAAGTTTTGGAGCGAGTTGGCGGGAGCGCGCTTGGGAGTGTCCCGGACCTGACGAGCGCGCTCCCGCCTCATTTATTAATCTGTAAACAAACATTTGATGAAATATATCTAATTTATCAATCTGAATCAATTTAAATGATTTATGATACATTATCCGATTTCTATCCGTGTGTCTGAATGAGCAAGCGGGATGCATTTCTCAATCTGAATTTTTAATTTGAATACAAACATACGATTTATTAATTTGAATATGTTTATTTGTATTATTTGATTTTTTTTTAATTGA
The DNA here is from genome assembly GCA_023376895.1 of Aspiorhynchus laticeps. NCBI lineage: Eukaryota > Metazoa > Chordata > Actinopteri > Cypriniformes > Cyprinidae > Aspiorhynchus > Aspiorhynchus laticeps. The sequence continues at coordinate 62,163 of JALXFT010003135.1, forward strand.
ATGCATTTATCATACATTTATCTGATTTATGAAATCTATTTGAATGAGCTATCGGAATGCATTTCTCAATCTGAATTATTAATCTAAATACAATTTATTAATTTTAATATTTATCTGCTTTATCATTTTGAATTCATTGATATGATTTATGAATCTGAATATGTGTATTTGAGCATTCTGAATACATCTCTCAATATGAATTATCAATCTGAAGACACTTATCTGATTTATAGATTTGAAAACAATTAATTGATTTATCAATTTAAATACATTTATCTAATTTATTAGTTATTTGTATAATCTCAATTATATTCTTATTTATAAATTATAATTCATTAATCTGATTTATGAATCTGAATATGTGTATGTGAATGAGCAATCGGAATACAATCATCCGAATTATCAATTTTAATACATTTATGCTATTTTAATACATTTTACTATTAAAACATTTAATTGAAATAAAATAAAATATTAATATTAGATTAAAAAAATGATTTCAGTTAGTTGCCAAGGCAATATTTCTAATTTTCAGTTTAAAATTAAGTACTTAACTTAATCAAATACAAATAAATTAAACCTACATATTGATATTAAAAAAGTAAAATCACAAAAAACATAAAATTTAAAAAAATTAACTTCAATTAAAATGAAAACTGAAAGTATAAAAATAAAAGCTAATTCAAAATATTAATAAAAACTATATATATAAAACTAAATAATAATAATACTACTAAAATAATGCTGTTTTAAATGAGAATGCAAACATCGGATTTATAAATCGTGAAATATTAATATGAAAACATTTAAATAACTAACTAATAAGACTAATATTTGTTTTGATCTTTTTTCCGATTTAAAGTTTTATTTGACAATTTTGGTCATATATATCTATAGCTATATAAAATATACAGTGGATATAAAAGTCTGAGACCACATTTTAAAAAATAAAAATATATATATATTATTATTATTTTTTTTTTTAATTATTTTTTTTTTAATCTAAACTTGGAAAAAGTTTTACATTTGATAAAGTTTTACAAGATAAAAAATCAAAAAGTTAAAATCTGTAAAATGTTAATATGGATGAAAGTAGATGAACTGCAACTCAATGCATTAGACGCATGTTTGAGAGGAAGATATGAAAAGCAGTTTCTTGTTAATACTCATGTTTTCTGTCTCGCTGGTTTCTTCAGGACAAGAACGCTCGTCCGCTGGCTCTATCAGGACATGTTGGGTTCGACAGTCTGCCAGATCAACTGGTCAACAAGTCCACCGGTCAGGGATTCTGCTTCAACATCTTGTGCATCGGTAAGTTACAGACTCAAACTGAGCAAACACATGCTTATAATCTGCTGCAGATGCTGATATATACAGAGGCGTGCAAAAGTTTGTGAACCCCTTTGCAGAATCTGTGAATAATTTTAACAAAATAAGAGAGATCGTACAAAATGCACTGTCTTGAGTAAGATATTGTACATAAAAGATGTTTACATATAGCCCACAAGACCAAAAAATAGCTGAGGTTATTAAAATAACCTGTGCAAAAGTTTGTGAACCCCTTTGCAGAATCTGTGAATAATTTTAACAAAATAAGAGAGATCGTACAAAATGCACTGTCTTGAGTAAGATATTGTACATAAAAGATGTTTACATATAGTCCACAAGACCAAAAAATAGCTGAGGTTATTAAAATAACCTGTGCAAAAGTTTGTGAACCCCTTTGCAGAATCTGTGAATAGTTTTAACAAAATAAGAGCGATCGTACAAAATGCACTGTCTTGAGTAAGATATTGTACATAAAAGATGTTTACATATAGTCCACAAGACCAAAAAATAGCTGAGGTTATTAAAATAACCTGTGCAAAAGTTTGTGAACCCCTTTGCAGAATCTGTGAATAGTTTTAACAAAATAAGAGAGATCGTACAAAATGCACTGTCTTGAGTAAGATATTGTACATAAAAGATGTTTACATATAGTCCACAAGACCAAAAAATAGCTGAGGTTATTAAAATAACCTGTGCAAAAGTTTGTGAACCCCTTTGCAGAATCTGTGAATAATTTTAACAAAATAAGAGAGATCGTACAAAATGCACTGTCCTGAGTAAGATATTGTACATAAAAGATGTTTACATATAGCCCACAAGACCAAAAAATAGCTGAAGGTTATTAAAATAACCTGTGCAAAAGTTTGTGAACCCTTTGCAGAATCTGTGAATAATTTTAACAAAATTAAGAGCGATCGTACAAAATGCACTGTCTTGAGTAAGATATTGTACATAAAAGATGTTTACATATAGTCCACAAGACCAAAAAATAGCTGAAGTTATTAAAATAACCTTGCAAAAGTTTGTGAACCCCTTGCAGAATCTGTGAATATTTTAACAAAATAGAGAGATCGTACAAAAGCACTGTCTTGAGTAAGATATTGTACATAAAAGATGTTTACATATAGTCCCACAAGACCAAAAAATAGCTGAGATTATTAAAATAACCTGTGCAAAAGTTTGTGAACCCCTTTGCAGAATCTGTGAATAATTTTAACAAAATAAGAGACGATCGTACAAAACGCACTGTCTTGAGTAAGATATTGTACATAAAAGATGTTTACATATAGTCCACAAGACCAAAAAATAGCTGAGGTTATTAAAATAACCTCGTTCAAAAGTTTGTGAACCCCTTTGCAGAATCTGTGAATAGTTTTAACAAAATAAGAGCGATCGTACAAAATGCACTGTCTTGAGTAAGATATTGTACATAAAAGATGTTTACATATAGTCCACAAGACCAAAAAATAGCTGAGGTTATTAAAATAACCTGTGCAAAAGTTTGTGAACCCCTTTGCAGAATCTGTGAATATTTTAACAAAATAAGAGCGATCGTACAAAATGCACTGTCCTGAGTAAGATATTGTACATAAAAGATGTTTACATATAGTCCACAAGACCAAAAAATAGCTGAGGTTATTAAAATAACCTGTGCAAAAGTTTGTGAACCCCTTTGCAGAATCTGTGAATAATTTTAACAAAATAAGAGAGATCGTACAAAATGCACTGTCCTGAGTAAGATATTGTACATAAAAGATGTTTACATATAGCCCACAAGACCAAAAAATAGCTGAGGTTATTAAAATAACCTGTGCAAAAGTTTGTGAACCCCTTTGCAGAATCTGTGAATAATTTGAACAAAATAAGAGCGATCGTACAAAATGCACTGTCTGAGTAAGATATTTACATAAAAGATGTTTACATATAGCCACAAGACCAAAAAATAGCTGAGTTATTAAAATAACCCTGTGCAAAAGTTTGTGAACCCTTGCAGTCTGTAATCAGTGTGTTACAGAAGGATCCACAAAGTGTTTTGGTGATTTGTTCATGAGTTTTTTGTTCCCGAACCAAAAAACTGAGGTTTTAAAAAACCTTCCAAAGTTTTAACCCTTTCGTCAAAGTTTTAACAAAAAGCATCTTTCAAAATTTGAACGCTTTAGGGTATTGTAATGATTTTAATATTTTCCACAAACCAAAAAACTGAGGGATTAAAAAACCTTTAAAAAGGTTGGAACCCCTTTGGCAGAAGGAAAAGAACAAATTAAGAGCCGGGCGTAAAAAACTTTTGAATTTAAGAATTGATAAAAATTGTTTAATTTGCCCCGGGAAAAAATGCAAGGTTATTTCCTGTTGCTTTGGGAACCCCTTTAAATTGGTAAAAATAATTTTTAACAAAATAAGAAAAATTTAAGAACATTCTTATGGTTCAAAAAGTTTTCAAAGCCCCGGCCAAAAATGCTGGTTTTTAACCCTTCAAAAGTTTTGAACCCTTTTTTAATAAGTTGTGTTTGGTTCCCCGTTGTCCCGGTGTTTGGATGGTTTAAACATAAGTCCCGTTTGGAAAGGGTTAAATAACGGTTCTTGGAAAAACCTGAAGAATTCTGTTTAAGATCTTTTTTAACAGGCAAAGAGCCGCTAAAATTTGAATTTAAAATCAAGGTAAATTGTACTTAATTTGTCTTCCGGGAAACATGCAAGTATCTTCTGTTGCTTCCGAAGGACAGCACTAAATGGTAAAAAATATATATTTCAACAAAATAAGAAAAATTTAGACATCTTCATCCGGTTCAAAAGTTTTCACGCCCCGGCTCTTAATGCATCGTGTCTCCTTCTGACGCATCAGTGAGCATTTGAACCTTCTTTAATAGTTGTGTTTGAGTCCCTCAGTTGTCCTCGGTGTGAAAAGATGGATCTCAAAATCATACAGTCACCGCTGGAAAGGGTTCAAATACACAAAAGATGCTGTAAAACTGAAGAATCTGTTACCCCTTTCCACAGCAGGAACCAGGTGCTGTTCAGAGCCAGTGCTATGCCAGTTCTTAGTCGGTTCGACTGGCGAGCCTTTAAGAACGGATGCTTTTCCACAGAGCCAATACAGAGCCAGTCTTACGTCACTGAATACGTTTCATGTTTCGTTTCACTAGCGCTGGCGCGCCAAACACAACAGACTTGTTCGAGTGCAGATCGATCGGCACACAACACACCGAAGCACCGCGAGAGCGATCCAAAAGCATAAAGAGCCGTCAGCTTTCCAGTCGCTCCCGCAGCACCCCGATGCCTCCGCGCCGCGCCGATCCATCCCGAACAAGCCTAAACAAACGATCAACAATGGCGGACGTTGTGTTGTTATTGACGTGCATGGCTTTGCGAATCTACATCGGCATCCAAACACGGCGAATCCAACGTGTCCGTGTTTAGCTGCTATTTTAAATATGGTGGTCCAAAGTTTCTGTTCGTCTTGTTGGTCACGGTAACCCCAGCCCCTGACGCAAGCGGTTCTTCCTTCAGCCAGAATGTTGGTGCTACTTACGAACCGCTTTTGCTGGTCGGAGCTGGTGCTTTGGGTGTCGAAAGACAAAGAACCGGTTTGAAACTAGGCTCTGAACCAGCACTGGAACTGTCTTGGTGGAAAAGGGGTATATGTGAGATCTTTATAACAGTGCAGCAGATGCTGACATAAAATGATCTAAATATCAGTCATCGTCGCTCTATATCGCCAATAATATGTCTTATTAGAGCGACTTTTGTCGCTGCATGTCGCCAGGCGCTGGCGATGAGGTCGCTAGTGGGCGTTTCTCACTACTGGTTGCCTAGACAACGAATCAGGTTTCTTGCCGCTAAATACAAACATTTTGGAGGCAAAAGACTAAATATGATATGAATATAAATTAAATACGGACATACAAACAAAAATGAATGAGAAACAGAGCCTACTTTTTTTCCATTGCGTATGTTTATCTACTGCTGAGAGGAGAACGATCACGTGAGCTCAACCGTCTTCTTTCCTATTGGCTGTCGCTCCCGAAAGTCGCTCTTCATTTGCATAAAGTTGAAGGATTCTGAACTTTGCCGCGTCGCTGGACACGCCCCATCCGGTCGCCGGAAATTGCCAGCTCTCCATTGAAATGAATGGGATCGTGTCGCTTGTAGTGTGAACGGGGCTTTAGGGTGCTTTCACACCTGCCTCATTTAGTTGGGTTGAATCGCACTAGAGTTCGTTGTCCCTCTTGGTGCGGTTCGTTTGGGCAGATCGCAGCAATCGCACCAAAAGCGGACCAAACGGTCTCGGCTCGATTGCAAACGGACTCTGGAGTGGTTCGCTCGTGGTGAGAAAGCAATCCGACCCAACGGACCAAGCGGTATCATAATTCATAACGGGAAATGTGTTATATAAAAAGCAGCAGTCAGTGTCTTTTGTGAGAAACTGTGATTTTGAGAATATTTGTTATTGCAGATGAAAAACTCTTCTCCGCGCATTACAAGAATGCAGTCCGGACCAAGTCTTGATTCCTGCATATATTAGTGAAAATATAATTATATAGGCCTATAGATAGATATATTAGAGTGGAATGGCGTTTGCCAGGACGGCTATAAAGCCACAATAAACCCGCGGAGCGAACTTGTCAATCAGTCTTGATGAATGACGCAGAGGAACATAAACAGGTGACCAATAAGAGGACAGCTTTACTCACATGTGACTTTGCTTAAACACAGTACGCTTTGCAATGTTGCCGTGTGAAAGCGAACCGAACCAAGAAGAAAATGCAACAATGTAACAAATGAATCCCTGTTTCGGAACAAAGCTAACGATCTACAGGTCTGAAAGCACCCTTAGTGAGATGTGAATGATCCAGACATATAATGCAATGCTGATTGAGAGATGAATAATAAAGGCTCCTCAGAAGATCCTGATGATCAGATTTGAGACTAAAACATAATTAATGGAGAATCAAGTAAAGCTGAGCTGCTTCAGTACAGTAAGAGTTCATCTGGAGATATGACTGCAGTTATTCTGACGCTTACTTGATTAAAACCAGTCAAGATTTGACAGTAAAAGACTCGTGAAGGGTTTCTGTAATTACACTAAGAGCTTTGATTTACCGTCTCGAGTCACATATTATTTCTCTCGTCCAGGTGAGACTGGGATCGGTAAATCCACACTGATGGACACGCTCTTCAACACCAATTTTGAGAACTTCGAGTCGTCCCATTTTGAGCCGAAGGTGAAGTTGCGAGCGCAGACGTACGATCTTCAGGAGAGTAATGTTCGTCTGAAACTCACCGTGGTTAATACTGTCGGCTTTGGCGATCAGATGAACAAGCAAGAGAGGTCAGTTATGATCGTTTACTGATTTAAGGTTTGGAGTTGTGGAAATGTGTCGCTGCATCAGTGTCTCAGCAATGGAAGTGAATGGGTGCCGTCAGAATGAGAGTCTGATAAACACATCGCAATAGCAATGGATGCTCTGCAGTGAATGGGTGCCGTCAGAATGAGAGTCTGATAAACACATCACAATAGCAATGGATGCTCTGCAGTGAATGGGTGCCGTCAGAATGAGAGTCTGATAAACACATCACAATAGCAATGGATGCTCTGCAGTGAATGGGTGCCGTCAGAATGAGAGTCTGATAAACACATCACAATAGCAATGGATGCTCTGCAGTGAATGGGTGCCGTCAGAATGAGAGTCTGATAAACACATCACAATAGCAATGGATGCTCTGCAGTGAATGGGTGCCGTCAGAATGAGAGTCTGATAAACACATCACAATAATCCACAGCACTCCAGTCCATCAGTTAACATCTGGAGATGAAACTGATGTGTTTATCAGCTCTCATTCTGACGGCACCCATTCACTTCCATTGCTGAGACACCGATGCAGAGACACATTTCTACAAACCTGATGAAGAAACGATCTTATATCGGCGTTCTGTCTCTGTTCCAGTTACCAGCACATAGTGGATTACATCGACACGCAGTTTGAGTCGTACTTACAGGAGGAGCTGAAGATCAAGCGCTCGCTTCATAACTTTCACGACTCCAGGATCCACGTGTGTCTGTACTTCATCGCTCCGTCCGGACACTCGCTCAAATCCTTAGACCTGGTCACCATGAAGAAGCTGGACAGCAAGGTCAGTCTGCACTTCACGCTGGTGTTTACACAAACACTTTAGACGTGAGCCTGGATCATTAGGTATATTTGTAGCAATAGCCAACAATACATTGTATGGCTCAAAATTATCATTTTGTCTTTTATGCCAAAAATCATTAGGATATTAAGATCATGTTCCATGAAGATATTTAGTAAATTTCCTACCGTAAATATATCAAAACTTAATTATTGATTAGTAATATGCATTGCTAAGAACTTCATTTGAACAACTTTAAAGATGATTTTCTCAATATTTAGATTTTTTTGCACCCTCAGATTCCAGATTTTACATTTGAAGGTACATTTAATACATAATCCCCCGGTTTCACAAACAAGGCTTAAGCCTAGTCCTAGACTAAAATGTAAATCTGAGCGGTTTAAACTGAAAGAAATTTGCACTGACTGATCTTAAAGTGATCCCTGGGTATTAAGACATGTATGGATTAATATAACGTAAATGATGTGTCTTACTGAAATATGTAGTAGAAAACCCATCAAAGATTTATGCTATTTTAAAAAATCACATCGTTTTATACATATTTTGGACTATGGGGGGCGCTATTATTCTAATGACGTCAAATGGTTGAGCTACTAGCTCTACCTGTTGCTATTTTTACCACAACACAACTCGGAAAATATGATGAGCACAGCTACTGAAAGAGCTCACAGGTGGAGACGGATATAAGTATAGGTTTAAACCAAATGCTGTACCATTGATTTGTCCTCACAAGGAGTGTAAACGACCCGGATATCCACGCTGAGAAACTCCGCACGTCATGATTAGTATCGGCATGTTCACATCCTAACAAATAGCATCTAGCGTTTCTCAGTCGTTTGTAAGGTCTTTCAGGAGCTGTGGTCTACTAAAAGACTCAAAGGCATCAGGGCTAAAGTGGAGAGGACAAAGAAGCGGGTTTTTATGAAGTTTTATTCGTCCGCAGGCATCTTCCCATGCTTTTCTCCTCCTATTATCGCTAGGAAAGCAGTGAAGTCTTACATTGCTTCTCTTGTTGCCCAGTATATTATTTTCTGAGTTGTGTTGCGCTAAAAAGCCAAAGACTATATAAATAAGCGCCAGTAGCTCACGTCATCGACGCAGAATGCACTGTGCACGTGAAATAATGCCACCCCCTATAGTCCAAAAACAGTCGTTTTTTAAAATAACATACATTTTCATAGGTTTTCTACTACATATTTAAATAAGAGACATCATTTATGTTATATTAAGCCATACATACCCGGGGATCCCTTTAAAATACATCAGTGCAGGGGTGCTAGATCAATGACAGGGGAGCTGGGCAATTAATAGTAAATATGACCAAAACAGGTTGTTATTATTTTTATATGAATAATAAAATCACTATATAAGTGCATTTCAAATGTTTATGAGGAATGTGGGAGTATTATCGCGCTTAGCCTACTGCATGGGCGCGCAATTATTTTTATTATAATTATTTTTTCCTGCGGAAAAAGCTTATAATTATCCCATAATTTATTGGACGTGCTTTCTGTCCTATTAGTTTGAATGTGAGCGCTTGTCACAACATATGTAACCTAGTCTACAGACATAAGAAATTTATATTTTATCTGTAGATATAGCTTGATAAACCAATTAAAATAAAAAACAAATCTTCTCTGATTATGTAGTCCGTATAGGTGCATTTCTCTATTAAAGGCACGTCCACTGTGGAGATGTTGAGTCTGAGAAAGAATAGTTTATTAATTAATTATTATTATAATGTATTTTTCCCCGATGCATTCATAATCATTACTTTATGCCGGTGCTTTGCGCAAGCAGTTATGCGTGCGTTTGAGTCGCGGAATAATACGCCTAAATAATAGGCATAAATAGTAACCTAAATGAATTATTATAATATCAATTTAATATTATAACAGTGACGAATAGTTGACTAGAAAAATCTTTAGTTTGGGCAGGCCAACAGTACTTGGCATTAAGGAACAGATCCATTTTTTAAATAAATATGCTGACATTACGTGCGACTGCAAATCACGTTATTGCATTGCAGTATTTATGCATGTGTTTATATGAGTCAAATGTTTTTTATTTTATTTCATTTAGTTATGGGGGTGCTTATGGTTTTTACTTAGAGTTAATTATATGTGTCTGAGTGTGTGTTGCGCTAAAATAGCAAAGTCTTATATATAATAAGCTACCATAGCATCACGTCATCGTACAGACAGAT